>JAGFBZ010002451.1:0-288597 GCA_018398805.1 Hirundichthys speculiger | reverse complement strand
CCCCCAGCACTATAGTAGTATAGATAATATTTACAACAAGCCTTCTGCAGGCCCCAAGTAGAAGCCATTCCACTACGGGATTCAAGCCCAATCAGGAACTAAATTTAGGCATCACATAGTTCAAGGAAAAAAGTTCTTCAAAAGCATAAAAAGGATGATGCATTGGCCGGGTATCAAACCCGGGCCTCCCGCGTGGCAGGCGAGAATTCTACCACTGAACCACCAATGCTTAAAAAATGTGTTTAACCTGTATTAATCAGTCGCTCAACACCACTATCAAGAGACACATTATTTATTGCCAAGTGATAAGCTTTAAAGGAGCCGTTTGTAAGATTATGGCCAAAACTGGTACCGCAGTCACTTTCAAATTACTGTTGAGCGGCGTGTACCCTGTAGTAGATCAATATCAATGATTTAAAAAAAAAAAAAATGAACAGCTGCCAGAACTCACCACCTCCTCGTTAGTATAGTGGTGAGTATCCCCGCCTGTCACGCGGGAGACCGGGGTTCAATTCCACGATGGGGAGTTCAATAATCTTTTCTGCCTTTCTGCCTTTAGCTTCATGTCTCCATATGTTTTTTACCTTTGAGGCGTTTCGTAACCTGAACATTTCGTATGTCGAAACGTTAGTAAGTAGACATACCACTGTATATGAAATGTCAAAATTAGGGATGTCCCGATCCCGATCCCCAGATCGGATCGGCCTTCGATCTTAAAAATTTAAGGTGGATCGGATCGGCCGATCAACATTATTATAACACGCCGATCTTTTTTTTCATTATTTTTTTTCCCTCAAAAAGTGATCCTGATTAACACAAATTAATAAAGTAATCATATTACACAAACAAGAATATTTTTTAAACTATATACATTTAATAATTTGCACTGAAATGAGGTTTCACAGCAGCGCTGTCTTGTATCCACCTTAAAAGTTTTAAGACCGGCGGCGTCAGGCTAAACTTTAGCAAAAATGTCAGCAGTGTGGCAGCACTATAAAATTACAAAGACCGACACTTCAACTGCGACTTGCAACATGTGGAAGGCTGAGATATCACGAGGGGTAAGTAAGAAGAGAGTTTACAACACCACCAATTTAATCAGACACTTAAAAAGCACGCAGCACCGATCACGCACCCTTCTGTCAGGTGCCGTGGTGCCGTCGGCTGCAGCTTCGGCAGCAAACGCTCTGTGAAACTTTTAAAAGAAAGAAACTCCCGAAAGACTCGGAGAAATACAGAAAAATCACCGAGCTAATCGCGGAATGTATTACTGAGGACGACCAGCACATTTACAAGGCATTTAACCAGCTCATTAATTACCTCGAGCCTCGTTCCCGTCATTACATGAACGACAAAGGACACAAAAGTGCGCGAACATGTGCAGTGGGTCTTGAAAGAAGTTAATATTTTATGTTATTTTTATTCTGATGTGATTTCATTGATTGCAAAGACTTCTGCTAGTGTTTTCATTGCCTTAAACTGCTAGTCAAGTTCACCTGCTGCTATTTAAATGGAAGTGCTTTGTTCTTTAGTACTGAGACTGTTGAACAGTCACTGTTAAGAAAGAAGAGTGTTTAAATAAGTTATTGTTTATTTTATGAGATGATAAAAGCTATTAATCTCAGCTTGGATGCAGGCCTATTTATTAATGTACACAGGAAATAAAATGCACAGGAAATTAAACTCTGTTTGCCCACTCAAAAAAAGTGAAACGGATCGGAAAAAATCGGAAATCGGCCGATCATCAAAATTAAAAGATCGGAATTGGATCGGGACCCAAAAAACGTGATCGGGACATCCCTAGTCACATGTAAATTACTGTCACACCTGTCCAACCAATAGATCATTAGGCTCTTTTGTCCAACCAAACACTGTTGACTTGATCAGCATCTGAGATGCTTTGTCCACATTAAGGTGTGAATTGCTGTGAAACCACCTCAGTAGGAGAGTCAGGCCCCCAGCACTATAGTAGTATAGATAGTATTTACAACAAGCCTTCTGCAGTTTCATAGATCAAGCAATTCATTCATAAACACTGTAAAACCCAGTGTGTAGTGTTACTTACATTCTGCACTAATCTGAGCTTTTTGAAGCTGAAATCGCTATTTAAGTGGCTGAATTGCCACATACATGTGTTTTTCATGGCAGCAAAAACAGATGGGAACCGTACAGAAACTCTAAAAATGGGAGTAAGTGAAGGATAAAAGACTGAAGAACTCAGCAGAAACGTGGATTGTGGGGAGTTAGCCGCATGGGTTATTCCAGAGTGTTCTGGCCATTTTGACAAAGTCACGTAATTTCTGTGCCAATGATATCCATTTAAAGTTTCTCAAATCAGGAAATACTACCATAGACCACTGAAAGGAAAGGAATCCCATTCTGAAACTTGAAGCTGGACATGACTTATTTCTCCTGATATGATGGATGATAGTGATTCCAGACTCAATGAAACATAATTGAAATGAAAATGAAATTAATTTCTTCTTCTTTTCCTGCAGCCACAATGTGTCCAGATCCTTCACCAAGAGATCTTTAGGTCTTCAGTTCCTCCAAAGTTTCTGCACTTTTGTCATGACAAATATCACTGTAGATGTTGGGGTACGACACGTCATGAAGGTCGTCCGGATCGTGTGTATGATTCTTTTTAGCCATCTGTACCGGTCGATTCCAACATTGCTTCTGTTTTCTTACGAGATAAGATGAAGACTGGGCATTTAGCGTTTCCACGTACTTTCCTTTGAGCTTCTGATGCGGTTTGGCTACAAGCTTGCTGTCATCTTTCTACTGTACTAGACCAGTTCACACAGGACTCATTTGGCCCCCATTGCAGCTCTATTCTCAACTGTCACGGCGGCAAAGCCAAAGAAGAAAATGTTACACCGTTCCAGCCCCCGGGCCATTCACACAGCACAGCATGGCAGAAAAAAAGTGGGGCTACAAAGGTGGAGCGAACTTGATGAAGCTACTCTAGAGCATTTGAGGACAGCCTGGCAGGAGGACCTAGGCAGCGAGATCACAGAAGAACAATGGCAGACAGCCCTAGAGTGAACTCATAGTGCTTCGATATGTGCAATCATTGATCCAAATATGACAAAAAGTAACGTAGAGGATCATATCATTTTGTTTGTCAGTATACTTGCACGAAGACTGATATTACTCAACTGGAAGCAAAAGGCAGCACGGACTTATTCCAATCTTATGAGTGACATTATGAGACATTTCGAGATGGAGAAATTTAGATTTCCATTTAGTGCTGCACCCCTCCTGGTGCAGCACTATCGTTACCTGCACTCTCCTCACACCACCCTGCTTCACCCACATTTTCACACCCACCAACAACAAAGCCAGCCCCCCCCCCAGCCCAGCCTCCACCTCACAGCTGATCAGGTGAGGAGTCAGCTCAGAAGGACAAAGATCAGGAAGGCAGTGGGTCCGGATGGAATCAGCCCCAGACTGCTCAGGGATTGTGCAGACCAGCTCTGTCGGGTGGTCCTGCATATCTTCGACCTGAGTCTGAGTCTGAAGAGGGTTCCTGAACTGTGGAAGACTTCCTGTGTGGTTCCAGTGCCAAAGATCGCACACCCCAGGGAGCCCAACCACTTCAGACCTGTTGCCCTGACTTCACACCTGATGAAGGCCATGGAGAGGCTCATCCTGCACCACCTCCGCCCACTGGTGAGCTCAGCGCTGGACCCCCTGCAGTTTGCCTACCGGCCCGGCATTGGGGTGGATGACGCTTTATCTACCTCCTACACATCGATCCCTTTCTCACCTGGAGCTGGTGGGGAGCACTGTGAGGGTCATGTTCTTTGACTTCTCCAGTGCTTTCAACACCATCCAGCCTGTACTGCTGAGAGGGAAGCTGGAGGCAGCTGGAGTGGACCAGCAGCTGACTACATGGACCATTGACTACCTCACCAACAGACCACAGTACGTGAGGCTCCAGAACTGTGTGTCGGACATGATAGTCTGCAGCACGGGGGCACCGCAGGGCACAGTCCTCTCACCCTTCCTGTTCAGCCTGTACACTTCAGACTTCATGTACAACTCAGACCACTGCCACCACAGAAGTTCTCGGATGATACAGCCATCATCGGATGCGTATCGGACGGGAATGACCAGGAATACAGGGGGGTCATCGGGGACTTTGTCAACTGGTGTGAGATCAATGCTCTACAGATCAACGCCAGTAAGACAAAGGAGATGGTGATAGACTTCAGGAGGAAGTCACCCCCTACCACACTGGTGGACATCCAGGGAAAGGACATTGAGACAGTGGACTCATACAAGTACCTAGGTGTTCATCTCAATAACAAACTGGACTGGTCAACCAACACAGATGTCCTGTACAAAAGGGGGCCAGAGTCGACTCCACCTACTGAGGAGACTGAGGTCCTTCGGAGTCTGCAGGACTCTGTTAAAAACTTTTTATGACTCTGTTGTGGCATCTGCCATCTTTTACTCAGTAGCCTGCTGGGGGGGGGGGGCGGATGCTCCGACAGAGACAGGAACAGGATCGACAAATTAGTGCGGAGGTCGAGCTCCGTGCTGGGTTGTCCCCTAGAGTCTGTGATTGTGGTGAGTGAGAGGAGGATTTAGCGAAGCTGACATCCATCATGGACAACCCCCATCACCCTCTGCATGAGACCGTGGGTGTGCTGAGCAGCTCCTTCAGTCAGAGACTGAAACACCCTCGCTGCAGGAAGGAGCACTTTCGCAGGTCTTTCATACCAACTGCAGTTAGACTCTACAACGCATCATGACGCTGAGTCACTCGGAACAATTTTTCACACTCACAGAGCGCCCCCCCCCACACCCACATACTTACTCCACATACACACACATCTACAGCTGACACACACATATTATTATTTATTCATTTATCTGAATACCTCCACAACCCTCCACCCATAACTGCATACCGTGTATGCTTGCTGCTGTAAATTGCAGCTGTACATAGTGTTGTTTACACTGTTTTTTTCTACTGTATATATTTGTTCCTCTTCTGTTTATATATATATTGTTTATATATTGTTATTTTTGTTTTTCTGTAAATTGAGCTGTGGTAACGCACAAATTTCCCCGTCGTGGGATCAATAAAGTGCTATCCTATCTTATCGTATCTCTTATCTTATTTTTATTGAAGACTCAAGAAAGAAGGTTTTATGAGATTTTCCAGCCGTGTAACCACAAAACATAATCTGATGGCAAAATTTTAGAAACATTTAAACCCCAAATGGAAGGAAAAAATGTCTGATTTTTTTGTTTTGTTCTTTTTTCTTAAATTTATATCATACAAGTAATACCATTTATTGTCACTACGGGGTTCAAGCCCAATCAAGAACCAAATTTAGGCATCATGCAGTTCAAGGAAAAAGTTCTTCAAAAGCATAAAAAGGATGATGCATTGGCCGGGAATCGAACCCGGGCCTCCCGCGTGGCAGGCGAGAATTCTACCACTGAACCACCAATGCTTAAAAGACCAGCTTAACCTGTATCGATCAGTGCCTCAACAACACTATCAAGAGACACATTATTTATTGCCAAGTGATAAGCTTTAAGCCTGGTTTATGCTCAGAAATCAGGTCTTCTGCGTGTTTGACGCAGATAACACAGATATGCCCCCCCACCCTCCGCAGACACTCTGGTGCACCTCCCCAAAATTGTAGGTGAACACTGACAGTGTCGCTTATGGAGCCCCGTTTTGGTCATAATTCAATGAATATAATATGAAATATGTACCCATTATTATGAAATGTTTCCCATTATTATGAAATACGTATCCATTATTATGAAATGTTTCCCATTATTATGAAATACATGTTTATTATTATGAAATATTTCCCATTATTATGAAAAAAAAATTATTATGAATGATAATATTTGTATTATCATTTAATCTTAGTTTAATGCATAATAGTTTATTTCAGTATGGCTTTTTTTAATCTAAGAATGGGTTTTTACATAATTGCTTGCTTCGTTTTTCATACGAATGAGCTTTTACATAATAATGCCATTTTGCCAACTGACTCATTAAAAAGTGAATTTCCACCGACCTGACTGTTGTGAGACAGCAATACTGCCGACCAATACACATTATCTATTACAAAGTAATAAGCTTCAATCCCCAAACTAACCAGATCACTGTAGATTTATATCAATTAAAAAAAAAAAAAAACGAACAGCTGCCAGAACTCACCACCTCCTCGTTAGTATAGTGGTGAGTATCCCCGCCTGTCACGCGGGAGACCGGGGTTCAATTCCCCGACGGGGAGTTCAATAATCTTTTCTGCCTTTAGCTTCATCATGTCTCCATGTGTTTTTTCCCTTTGAGGCATTTCGTAACCTCATCATTTCGTATGTCGAAACGTTAGTAAGTAGACATACCACTGTATATGAAATGTCAAAATAGGTCATTTTTTTTGACAACACCCCTGAAGCAGCCAGACGACACCCCAGTGTGCCGCGACACTCGGTTGAGAAAGGCTGAACTAGGTAG
This sequence comes from Hirundichthys speculiger, assembly GCA_018398805.1. NCBI lineage: Eukaryota > Metazoa > Chordata > Actinopteri > Beloniformes > Exocoetidae > Hirundichthys > Hirundichthys speculiger. Next base: position 282,098 of record JAGFBZ010002451.1, on the reverse strand, counting down.
ATTTATATCACCAATAAAAAAAAAAAAAAACCAGCAGCTGCCACAGCCCACCACCTCCTCGTTAGTATAGTGGTGAGTATCCCCGCCTGTCACGCGGGAGACCGGGGTTCAATTCCCCGACGGGGAGTTCTACAATATTTTCTGCCTTTAGCTTCATCATGTCTCCATGTGCTAGCCACCTCCACTGGCTCACCATCACCTTATAAGGATTATGCTTCAAACTTCTCTTACACGCACAAGGACCAAAACAGCCAAACTCCTTGTTACCTACAAGACATAACAACATTATATACTTCCAAATAAACTCTTTGCTTTCAGGGTGCATGTTTAGTTGTAGTTCCCAGAATAGTTGTCCTCTGGACATTCTTCCAACTAAATTGTTAAAAGAGGTGCTTTCCACTGTTGGGCCTTCCCTCCTGGTTTTAACGAACATTTGTCTCAGTTCAGGATGTGTCCCTGATTCTTTTAAACATGCCATAGTGAGACACTTCTTAAAAAACCACATCTTGACGCCAGTGTTCTGTCCAATTTTAGACCTGTTTCTAATTTGCCTTTTATTTCAAAGGTCATTGAGAGAATTGTTTTTACCCAACTGCAATCGTTTTTAGAAAATAACTGTGTTCTTGAAAAATTTCAGTCTGGGTTCAGGACAAGGCACAGCACTGAGTCTGCACTGTTGAAAGTGCATAATGACATTGTCCTTTCTGATGACGCCAAATGTCCTGTTTGTTTTAGTTTTGTTAGACCTGACAGCAACATTCAATACAGTGGATCATTCAGTCCTCTGTCTCGCCTTAATCAGTGTGCTGGTATTTGTGGTACAGCGCTGAAATGGTTCAAATCGTAACTGACAAACAGAAGTTTTTCTGTAATGATTGGCGACTTGTCCTCCTCTGCTGCTCCTTTGATCTGTGGTGTGCCCCAAGGCTCCATATTGGGCCCTTTATTGTTTTCGCTTTACATTTTGCCTCTGGGCTCTATCATTGCTAGGCACAACCTGGCCTTTCACTGCTATGCAGATGACCTGCAAATTTATCTTCCTGTGCTCCCAAACAAAAGTGGTGCTCTTCAAACCCTTTCTGACTGCAGAAATTAAAATATGGTTAGGGCAAAATGTTCTGCACCTAAATGTAAATAACTGGGATTTGCTGTTTTGGAGCCAACACCTAGTGTTCAGTCAAGGAACTGCAACGAGACTTTGTTCCTGGTTGAGGTTCAATCTGGAAGTAGGACGGTTGCTGCCTGGGTGACACAAACATGATCCACTAAGCAGTTCCCCTCACCCCCCCTTCTCTCTGCTCTCTTCCCTTCAGACCAACCCACCACAGCTGTCAGTTGTTAATCATTCACTGTGTGCTCCACTATCCTTGTAGTTTTTGTGCTGTTCTGTCCATTTTCAACATTTGTATTATAAATAACAAATTCATCTTTTTAAATAAAGGACTTCTGATGATGAAATTCAAAAGCTTCTATTTTTGTGTCTCACAAAATGAAAAACAATAACCTTTTTTAGTTCGCCAAAGGTTTTCTTCTTACAAAATTTAGAAACTTATATGATATCAGTGTATTATAAAAAATATATTACTGTGGCAGGGGACCGGTGACATGTTCACAGAGGTCGCATGGCACCAGTGGCTCTTTTAAGTTGTCGCTACGTTCTCTCTAATGCGCTTCTCTGGGATGAACAACATTTGCAAGCAATGCACAGTTAAACTAGGATATTCAACCACCAATGCTTCCAAGATCCACTCCAATTGTATGGATGACTGTTGTGAGCCAACAATACTGCTGACCAATACACATTATCTGTTACAAAGTAATAAGCTTCAATCCCCAAACTAACCAGGTCTCCGTAATAGATTTATATTAGGGGTGTAACGGTACATGTATTTGTATTGAACCGTTTCGGTACAGGTAGGTCGGTTCAGGACGGGGGCGTACCGAACGAGTTTCCACACGGACATATTAAGTAGGACCGCACGTTGTGGAGCAGAGCGCTGCAGCCGCACATGCGCAGTTGTGCGCACACCCAGTGTTGCCAACTTAGCGACTTTGTCGCTATATCTAGCGACTTTCCAGACCCCCCCCCAGCGACTTAATTTGTAAAAAGCGACTAGCGACAAATCTAGCTACTTTTTCTGGTGATTTTGAGACTCATGCGCACTCAAACCGCTAGGTTTGAAGCCATCACTTGGCTGTTGTCTGCTTCGCGAGCTGTGCTTCTCGCTCTCTCCCTCTCTCTCTGCCGGGCTCAGTGCACAGCCAGCGCGAGTTTCTGTGTGCAGACTGGGCGTGTGTCACCACATACACAGGCGAGGCGATGCGCGTGCACACGAACACCCTAATCAGTGGTAGAGAACGCTGGCTTCAAACACATGATAAAGGTAATTGAGCCCGGATATCAATTACCTTCTCGTCCACATTTTAGCCAGAAAATCATACCAAGACTTTATGAAAGAATAAAAAGATTAGTTTTTAAAGAAACACCCTGAGCCTTATTCATGTTATTTAATCTGACCAACAACTTGAAACTGTTCAGTGTTGCAACTGTTCAATTTTGCACATCAGATGGATTATTTTTTTAAGCAAAAGTCTGAGCCAATGTTATTTTCATTTTGTTTTTCAAAATATCTACATTTTAGAATATTGTATTTATATTTTTGAGCAGAATTCTAGCTTTGTATAGGCTAATGTTCCTAGTTTAAAAAGCACAAAAGTGTGTTATAAACAACTAGCACATTTATATTTTGCATTTGTTTCTTACTGACTGTACCGAAAATGAACCAAACCGTGACACCTCAAAACCGAGGTACGTACCGAACCGAGAGTTTTGTGTACCGTTACAAACACCCCTAATTTATATCAATAAAAAAAAAAAAAAAACGAGCAGCTGCTAGACTCACCACCTCCTCGTTAGTATAGTGGTGAGTATCCCCGCCTGTCACGCGGGAGACCGGGGTTCAATTCCCCGACGGGGAGTTCAACAATGTTTTTCTGCCTTTAGCTTCATCATGTCTCCATGTGTTAGCCTCCTTCCACTGGCTAACCATCAGAGAGCATCATGAAGACCCAAGAACACACCAGGCAGGTCCCAGATACTGTTGTGAAGAAGTTTAAAGACGGATGTGGATACAAAAAGATTTCCCAAGCTTTAGACATCTCAAGGAGCTCTGAGCCAGCAATCATATTGAAATGGAAGGAGTATCAGACCACTGCAGATCTACCAAGACCCGGCTGTCCCTCTAAACTTTCATCTGGAACAAGGAGAAGACTGATCAGAGATGCAGCCAAGAGGCCCATGATCACTCTGGATGAACTAATCTACAGCTGAGGTGGGAGAGTCTGTCCAGAGGACAAAAATCAGTCCTACACTGCACAAATCTGGTCTTTATGGAAGAAGAAAGCCATTCCTCTAACATATCCATAAAAAGTCTGGTTTAAAGTTTTCCACAAGCCACCTGGGAGACACACCAAACATGTGGAAGAAGGAGCTCTGGTCAGATGAAACCAAAATCAAACTTTTTGGCCACAATGCAAAACGATATGTTTGGAGTAAAAGCAACACAACTCATCACCCTGAACACACCATCCCCACTGTCAAACATGGTGGTGGCAGCATCATAGTCTGGGCCTGCTCTTCTTCAGCAGGGACAGGGAAGATGGTTAAAACTGATGGGAAGATGAATGGAGCCAAATACAGGAGCATTCTGGAAGAAAACCTGTTGGAGTCTGCAAAAGACCTGAGACTGGGACGGAGATTTATCTTCCAACAGGACAATGATCCAAAACATGAAGACAAATCTACAATGGAACGGTTCACAAATAAATGTATCCAGGTGTTAGAACGGCCAAGTCAAAGTCCAGACCTGAATCCAGTCCAGAATCTGTAGAAAGAGCTGAAGACTGCTGTTCACAAACGCTCTCCATCCAACCTCACTGAGCTCCAGCTGTTTTACAGGAAGAATGAACAATAATTTAGTCTCTAACTTAAACTGATAGAGACAAACCCCAAGAGACTGGCAGCTGGAACTGCAGCAGAAGGTGGCGCTAAAAAGTATTAACACAAAGGGGCCGAATAATATTGCACATCCCCCTTTGCAGTCTTTTTATTTGTTTAAAATATCCAATAAATTTCATTTCACTTCAAGTGACAAAGTAACTACAAAGTAATAAGCTTCAATCCCCAAACTAACCATGTCACTGTAGTAGACATATCAGTAAAGAAAAAAAAAAAAAAAAAAAAACGAGCAGCTGCCAGTTCTCACCACCTCCTCGTTAGTATAGTGGTGAGTATCCCCGCCTGTCACGCGGGAGACCGGGGTTCAATTCCCCGACGGGGAGTTCAACAATATTTTCTGCCTTTGGCTTCATCATGTCTCCAGGTGCTAGCCTCCCTCCACTGGCTCACCATCAACTTAAGAAGATTGTGCTTCAAACTTCTGGTACACTTACAAGGACCAAAACAGCCAAACTCCTCTTTACCTTCAACACATAATAACATTATATACTTACAATTGAACTCTCTGCTTTCAGGGTGCAAGTTTAGTTGTCATTCCCAGAATATCTAAATATAGACTGAGTATTTGTATTGCCTCTTTTTAGCCTTATCGCTAGCAACTACTTTGGTACCTATGGTGCAAATTCAGAGCTGGTGGAAGAAGGCTTGCATGAAGAAGTCGGCTCCTCTGTGATTTCTGAAGTAGAGACGCATTTTCCATGTAAATGCCCTAATCCGTTCCAAGCCCCCCGAAATTCGAACATTTTTTTTTTTTTTTATAAATTATAAATAATACTTGAAATGACATAAAAACCTGTGAGAAATACATGTTAAACTAGAAAAGCACTCAGAGAGCGCAGACCTCCACTAAACGCAACAATTATCAAAAATTTGAAAGTGATCCAGAATCCAGGATTTCTTCCGGATCACACCCAAAATGAAATCAGTTCTTCCTTTTCACATTTCGGACAACTCCTGAAAATTTAATCAAAATCCATCCATACCTTTTTGAGTTATCTTGAACACAGACAGACAAACAGACAGATAAACGCCGGTAAAAACATAACCTCCTTGGCGGAGGTAAAAATGGTTTCTTTACCTGGGTTGCTGGGTTACGCTCATACAGACAAGGGGCCCTCCTAGCCAATGGGATGCCAGGAAGATGCTAAGCGATAGCCAATGGCAGAGCAGCTCGGACGCACCGCTTTCAAACCGAGATACTGAGCCGACAAGTATGTTTACGTCCGGTAAACTCTGGGAGCTGCGAGTAGCAGCGCTACTGTATTTTTGCCTTTCGCATCCTGGAATTTCTTTCGTAACAAGAGGCAATATTTTCCCTTTGAGGCGTTACGTAACCTGAAATTTTCGTATGTAGAAACGTTCGTAAGAAGAGATACCACTGTATATGAAATGTCAAAATAGGTAATTTTTTTTGACAACACCCCTGAAGCAGTCAGACGACACCCCAGTGTGCCGCGACACCCTGGTTGAGAAAGGCTGAACTAGGATACTCAACCACCAATGCTTCCAAGATCCACTCCAATTGTATGGATGACTGTTGTGAGCCAGCAATACTGCCAACCAATACACATTATCTGTTACAAAGTAATAAGCTTCAATCCTCAAACTAACCAGGTCACTGTAGATTTATATCAATAAAAAAAAAAAAAAACAGCAGCTGCCGCGCTCACCACCTCCTCGTTAGTATAGTGGTGAGTATCCCCGCCTGTCACGCGGGAGACCGGGGTTCAATTCCCCGACGGGGAGTTCAACAATATTTTCTGCCTTTAGCTTCATCATGTCTCAATGTGTGAGCCATCATCAACTTAAGAAGATTATGCTTCAAACTTCTCTTACACACACAAGGACCAAAACAGCCAAGCTCCTTGTTATCTTCAAGACATAATAACACTTTATCCTTTATACAGGACCATTCTGGAAGAAAACCTGTTGGAGTCTGCAGAAGACCTGAGACTGGGACGGAGATTTATCTTCCAACAGGAGAATGATCCAAAACATGAAGACAAATCTACAATGGAACAGTTCACAAATAAACGTATCCAGGTGTTAGAACGGCCAAGTTAAAGTCCAGACCTGAATCCAATCCAGAATCTGTGGAAAGACCTGAAGACTGCTGTTCACAAACGCTCTCCATCCAACCTCACTGAGCTCCAGCTGTTTTACAGGAAGAATGGACAAGAATTTAGTCTCTAACTTAAACTGATAGAGACAAACCCCAAGAGACTGGCAGCTGGAACTGCAGCAGAAGGTGGAGCTACAAAGTATTAACACAAGGGGGCTGAATAATATTGCACACCCCACTTTTCAGCTTTTTATTTGTTGTTTCTTGACAAAAATTGAAATTTCATATCTTTTTTTGAAGCCTGAAATGTGGCAAACTCCTCCATGAGTCACCACCTTATCATGGTGGAGGGGTTTACGTGCCCCAGTGATCCTAGGAGCTATGTTGTCAGGGGCTTTATGCCCCTGGAAGGGTCACCCATGGCAAACAGGTCTCTAGGTGAGGGAAACCCCTCCACCACGATAAGGTGGTGACTCATGGAGGAGTCAGTGTATTATAAAGAATATATTACTGTGGCAGGGGACCGGTGACATGTTCACAGAGGTCCCATGGCACCAGTGGCTCTTTTAAGTTGTCGCTACGTTCTCTCTAATGCGCTCCTCTGGGATGAACAACATTTGCAAGCAATGCACAGTTAAACTAGGATACTCAACCACCAATGCTTCCAAGAGCCACTCCAATTGTATGGATGACTGTTGTGAGCCAACAATACTGCCGATCAATACACATTATCTGTTACAAAGTAATAAGCTCCAATCCCCAAACTAACCAGGTCTCTGTAATAGATTTATATCAATTTAAAAAAAAAAAAACGAGCAGCTGCCAAAGTCAACACCTCCTCATTAGTATAGTGGTGAGTATCCCCGCCTGTCACGCGGGAGACCGGGGTTCAATTCCCCGACGGGGAGTTCAATAATGTTTTCTGCCTTAAGATTCATCATGTCTCCATGTGTTAGCCACCATCAACTTAAGAAGTTCTTCAAACTTCTCTTACACACACAAGGACCAAAACAGCCAAGCTCCTCTATTACCTTCAAGACATAATAACACTATATACTTACAATTGAACTCTCTGCTTTCAGGGTGCATGTTTAGTTGTAGTTCCCAGAATATCTAAATATAGAATGGGAGTAGAGGCCTTTCACTATCAGGCACCTCTTCTATGGAGCCAGCTACCAAACAGGGTTAAGGAGCCACACAGTCCCTCAATCTCCAAACCAACGAGGTCACAGTCATAGATGTATTTCAATATTAAAAAAAAAAAAAAAAAAAAAAAAAAAAAACAAGCAGCTGCCAAACTCACCACCTCCTCGTTAGTATAGCGGTGAGTATCCCCACCTGTCACGGGTTCAATTCCCCGACGGGGAGTTCAATGACCTTTTCTGCCACTGTCTTTCACTTGATATTGATTAAGTGTAGGGCCCTATGAAATCCGTTTTATTTTTTCTCAAATTCCGTTTTGATTTTTTTCATTTTCGGTGTTTTTCGGTTTTTAATTTTTGAGAATTTCGTTTTTAAGCATTTTATGCAAATTTAACCCCCAATACAGTATATAAAATAATGAATATAGACAATTATGCATATATAACTGAAACGTTACTGTTTCATACTTTAAACATATTGTGTCCAATAAAACATTCATTTTATGACAAAGAAAAAAAAATCAAGAAAAAAAAACTAAAATAGTAAAATCCATTTAAAGTGAAAAAAAGAAAGGAATTTCAACAGCTGTAAACTAATCATTTTAGCCTGTTTAATTTATTCTGTTATCAGACATAGTTTGTCATGACGTACCTGACATTTTTCAGGTACGTCATGACAAACTATGTGTCTGATAACAGAATAAACTATATTTACTACAGCTGATGTAGATGCTATGAAATCCAAAGCACTGAACACTGGTTGTGTGTCAGTGTGATTTTTTTTCTTTAGGTGTTCCAGCTGTTACAGCCTCTTTGTGTTTTGATCAGTGAGGGATTCTCGCCTTTTTTATGATTGTGCTTTCATCGTCCAGTGATCCCGCACGTATCTTTTTCATTCCTCAATCGTTCTGGCTAAATAGCAGAACACTGAATCACCAGACACATAATAATCTCGGAGAAACTGCTCTGTCCTGTACCTGGAGACAGCCGTAGTTCCTTCGCTTCTTCCGGTTTCTCAGGTGGCCGCTTCGACGTGTTTTTTTTTTTTTTTATTAATGAGGAAAGCGGGGCGAGGCGGAGAAGCGCGCAGTGTCCCAGCTTTTCGTGACCCCCATTGGAACATTTTCTTGAAGAAAAGTTCCTTTCGGGCCGCCCGGTAGAGCAGTGGTTTGGCAGGCGGCCCATGTACAGAGGCTACAGTCCTCGGGCGGCTAATCGCGAGCTCGACTCCCGGCTTGTCGGCCCTTGCCGCGGGTCTTCCCCGTTCTCTCTGCCCCCCCCTTCCTGTCTCTCTCCACCATCAATACAAGTCACTAGTGCCAAAAAAATCTTAAAAAAAGAAAAGTCACTTTTAGTCCGGAAGAAAAAAAACAAACTTTTGCGCAAATTGCTGTTCAGTTCTGTTATATTGCGCATTTAAAGTGAATTCCGTTTTTAATCTCCAATTCCGCGATTCCATCCGTGATTCCATGATCGCGGATTCCATAGGGCTCTATAAGTGTGTTGACAACATTGTGCCCACAATACAAGTCAGGAGGTTCCCCAATCAGAAGCCCTGGATAAACAGTCATGTACGCCACATGCTGCGTGCCCGCTCTGTTGCCTTCAGATCAGGCAATGAGGCAGAGTACAAAGCTGCGAAGTACAGACTGAAGAAGGCCATCACAGCGGCCAAGAAGCAGTACAGGGAGAGGCTGGATGGCTTCTACACCACTGCTGACTCTGGGCGGATGTGGCAAGGTCTGCAGCACATCACAGACTACAGGACCACCACCAGCACCACCAGCACCAACGGCAGCCTACCAGACCACCTTAACACCTTTTACACCCGCTTCGAGACCCCAGGCTACAACACAGAGAGGCGACACACAGGGACCCTCTCTCCCTCCCCCCCACCATCCGTATCATCAGACCAGGTACACAGGGCCCTGAGGAAGATCAACCCCCGCAAGGCAGCCGGACCAGACAACATCCCTGGGCGGGCCCTTAGAGCATGTGCCAACGAGCTGGCTGATGTTCTCACCTCAACCTTTCCCTCAGCCTGAGCATTGTTCCACGCTGCTTCAAGACCACAACCATCGTCCCCCTCCCCAAGAAGAGCCCACCCACCTGCATGAATGACTACAGGCCAGTAGCACTCACTCCAATCATTATGAAGTGTTTCGAGAGAGTGGTGCTAACCCACATTCAGAGCAGTATACCAGACCCCCTGGACCCCCTGCAGTATGCCTACCGGTCCAACAGGTCCACCTCAGATGCCATCGCTGCTGCCCTCCATTACTCCCTCCTCCACCTGGAAAATAAAGACTCCTACATCAGGATACTCTTTATTGACTACAGCTCTGCCTTCAACACGGTCATCCCCCACAAACTCACCCACAAACTGTCTACACTTGGTCTGCACCCCACCCTCTGTGACTGGCTCCTGGACTTCCTGACTGGCAGGCCCCAGTCTGTCAGGATCGGAGGCACCTAGGACTTCAGCCAGCATCATGCGCCAGCAACAACATTGGACAACCAGCCCTCAGAGGCATGCTGTCCTCAGCCTCGCCATCACCTGGGCTCACATCTGGACACATCAACACCCACACAGCTGGTCAGGAAGGCTCAACAGCGGCTGTACTTCATGAGGAGGCTGAGAAGTTCATGGCATGTCACAGAAGATCCTCTGCAACTTCTACAGCTGTATTGTTGAGAGCATCCTGACCAGCTGCATCACCGTGTGGTACGGCAGCACTACTGCAATGGACCGCAGACGCCTGCAGAGAGTGGTGAAGACTGCAGAGAAGATCACCAGGACACCACTCCCCTCCCTGGAGAGCATCTACCATCACAGAGTCCGCAGTAGAGCTGCCTCCATCTTGAAGGACCCCACCCACCCCCAGCACGGACTGTTCACACTTCTGCCCTCAGGCTGGAGGTACAGAAGTGTGAAATGCAGGACTTCCGACTGAGGAACTCCTTCTACCCAACTGCCATCAGACTCCTGAAACTCTGACAGGACTTACAATTTTTACTCTTTATCTTTATTACTTTTTTTAAAAAAATTTATTTTATTTCTATTTATCTTTTTTTTTTTTTTTTTTTTTTTTTTTCTCACAGAATAGACTGCACACATTCCTCTGTTGCACATTTGGATTTGGACTACCTCAACAATAGACTGTTATAGTCTATTATACTAGTTATACTATTTTATTTTATTTTATTTTATTTTTCATATTAGTTTTAGATGTCTGTTTTGGCATTCCACGCAGGCAGCAATGTAAGAATTTCATTGTGCAAGGGAACTCGCTTTTTATCTGCACATATGACAATAAACACTTTGAATCTTGAATCTTGAATTAATGCGGAATGTTACAATGTTTCTTCTATCAGCATTGTGACATGTTGAATTAGCAATTGTTTATCTTTCAAAAATTTCTTGACAATACACCATGCCACAATAATTTTGCTGAGGTCTGATAAGTATGGAGGGGTCATAATTCAATGAATAAACGAGTCTATTATTATGAAACACAGGCGTTTATTATTATGAAGTCCAGAGGAGGACTATTAATACAGGAGGAAAGAGTATCCAAGTTAATGTCCTCAATAGATTGAGAATCCATAATGAGACGCAATGATACAACCTGGTTCTGGAAAGTCAAAGTGGCATCGAAAATTTATGACTTCCATCTCCTCGTTAGTATAGACCGGGGTTCAATTCCCCGACGGGGAGAAAACAAAACTTTATGACCCTTTTACAATTTTGTCTTAAAGCACCATCTCCTTTTTATGCATTTTGCAATGGAAAGCTGCCACCACTTCAACAATCAAATACATAAAGTCTAAATTACACCCAGAGAGTTACTCTAACAGTTTTTCACACAATAAAAGCCATTCTAAAATTAAATTAGCATCGATTGACATCGATGTCACACCCAGCTGGGCTATTCACTGACAATCACTGAAGTCACATGTAAATTACTGTCACACCTGTCCAACCAATAGATCATTAGGCTCTTTTGTTCAACCAAACATTGTTGACTTGATCAGCATCTAAGATCAAGGTGTCAATTGCTGTGAAACCACCTCAGTAGGAAAGTCAGTAGAAAAAGAAGAAATTTGTCCTACAATGGGGAAAGTACAGAAGAGCAACAGTGGATTAAGAATGACAAAAATTTCCAAAAATATTTAGGATAAATAAGAATTTGAAAATAAAGAATGAACACCCATCAATCCATAACCCATACATGGCTCGGCTCTTTAAGCCTGATTTATACTCGAACGTCAGGTCGTCTGCATCACCTACGCAGACAACGCAGAGGTGCCCCCCCCACCCTATGCAGAGAGTGTGAAGAGGGGGAGGAGAGAGGAGCAAAAGGAGGCCTCTGATTGGTCAATTCTACATCCGCATAGAAAAGAGTGCGTCATTGAAGAAATGAGGAAGTACCCACATCTGTACGATTCTGGTTCTCCACAGGCCGAGACGGTGAGGAAGTGGAAAAACACAAGAGATAAGTTTAGTAAGTTTAGCTCGTTCGTGATTGTCGCTCTCGCGTTGTGGCTTGGAATAACACAGTGGAGACCGCGTTTGGGCATAAATCCAAAATAACTGCGGCATACCGGCGACAAGATAACTGCGACACATTGCTGCGAGAGTATACAGAACCCTTAAGAAGCATGATGTATTAAGCCCCCAAAAAGTACGGCGGCATTGGTGAAGTTTTTCAAACTGATTGTCCCTCTTGCGTTGTGGCATAGAGTATAAATCAAAAGTGACGGCTGCATCTCTGCGACATGCTGACGGCGACACATTGACGCGAGAGTATACACGGCCCTTTAGGGTTAGGGAAAAGAATAAAAATGTTTTTTCTTCCTGCTCTCAGCGAAACCTGACACTTTCTTCCCCCGCTCCCTCCCTTACCTGCCCTGCTGCTGCTCCTGTCTTCTGCTCCTTTATTGGAGCCTTGCTTTACATAATCTTCTAATTTTTAAACCATTGATCTAGTAATTGACCAGTTTTATAGTCGAGAAGACAGGGCATAGGAGATCCCTCTTTCCCAAATGGGACACTAGCGGTCAGATATATGATGGATTCCTGGAATAAATGGAAGATCCTATGCCTGGCTACTAAATTGGACCAAACTGGATGCCTGCGAGGCAGATTAGGGTGTGTGTGCTCACTTGGTCTGCTAACCGCGTCTAGAGTTTTGAAGTTTAGAGACATAGAGGTATCCTCTCTCAGAGAAAAACTAATCAAGGTGTTTATCACCTATCGACAAGATTAGTGAAAAGTATTATTGGCAAAAAAGGAAAAGGATGATGCATTGGCCGGGAATCGAACCCGGGCCTCCCGCGTGGCAGGCGAGAATTCTACCACTGAACCACCAATGCTTACATGACATCTAACTGTTGTCAGATAATGACATACATGGCGCAGCACAGACTTCTGTTTGTATTTCTTATTACTCATGATTCTAACAACTGTCAATGAACCAAACTAATAATCACACTACACATGTGCTATTTCAAAAGTTGAACGTCTGCCAGAAAAAAACATCTCCTCGTTAGTATAGTGGTGAGTATCCCCGCCTGTCACGCGGGAGACCGGGGTTCGATTCCCCGACGGGGAGTGAAACATGTTTTTATGTGATTTAAAGCGTTTTTCTTGCCAGCACTCAGTGTAGCCCTTAATTGTACAACGTAAATCGGGGCACACCTTAATGTGGGCGGAGCTCAACGTTTGACTCCGGGAGCAGTAAAATCATAGTGTATGTTTTATTTAGCGTAAATTCCAATTCCTCCCTTAACCCTCAATCCCTTATTTTAGGCAACTAAAATAAGGAAATGTGAATGTGCTGCAAGCACTGCAAGCTCCGCCAGCTCAATGTGAACGGGGTCAAACTTGAGCTCCGCCCACATTGAGGCATGGCCCGATCTGCGGTCTGCAGTCAGGGTACTTGGAGTCCACCATGGATGAAACTCCGGCACGCCATCACAGTTATCACTGAGACCTGCTTTCATTAAAATTAGCGATATCTGTTACAACCTAGCATCTCCTCGTTAGTATAGTGGTGAGTATCCCCGCCTGTCACGCGGGAGACCGGGGTTCGATTCCCCGACGGGGAGTAAGAAATCTTTTTTTTAATTGCTTTTCATGTTAATCCTCTCTACAGGAGGTCTAAACAAAAACCTGTTCATGCAAATACATTTGGATAGAGACAAGAGACAAGTTTTGTAAGTTTAGCTAGTTCGTGATGGTCCCTCTTGCATTGTGGCATGGAATAACAGCACAGCACACGCTTCAAAATTGGGCATAAAGCAAAAATAACTGCGGTATACCTGCGACAAGCTAACTGTGCTACACTGGTGCGAGATTGGTGCGTATATACAGTCGTTAAGGTAGTGTTGCACATTAAGAAAATAAAAAAAAAAAAAGGACACTGCATTGGCCGGGAATCGAACCCGGGCCTCCCGCGTGGCAGGCGAGAATTCTACCACTGAACCACCAATGCTTGTGTAACGCCTACCCTCTCCACGAAGCACTATTAACACTCAGGAAGGGCATCAGTGACATACAAAACTTTTCCTCAAGCATCTCACCTTCAACTTCTCAAAATAATGAAATTGATTATTGCCAGGAACGTGAATAAGTACAGCACTAAAAAGTAAGCGCCCAACGTGGGGCTCGAACCCACGACCCTGAGATTAAGAGTCTCATGCTCTACCGACTGAGCTAGCCGGGCTTCTGTCTACCACTGTTATCTTTTTGTCAGATGTCCCCTCTAGAAAAGGTGGCTGAAGCTGCCAGTTCCTTTCTGCCATTTCCTGACTCTTACAAGCTCATCGAGCTCAATGGGACTCCTGTTTTTCAACTCAACGGCCTCCTTCACCTGGGGTCTCCACCCCCAGGATCAAGGGTTGCCACCACAACAGGCACCAGTGACCTGTAGCACTGTCCACATTATAATGACTGAGCTGAACAGAACTATCTTAATATGCTTTTTTTGTTTGTCTTCAATTCAGATGCTATACAATGAATTCGCCTAAATTTTTGGTAAATATTAACAAATTAATATTTGTGTGTGCACAGTAAGAAGAAGAGCATTTCTTACAGCTGCAAATCATAAAACTGTTGCCCCGTGTGAGGCTCGAACTCACGACCTTCAGATTATGAGACTGACGCGCTGCCTACTGCGCCAACGAGGCCTGTGGTGCTGACAAGACATGTAGACAATTCAAACCAGCTGAAGAAAAGAAAAGAAACAGGTTTTCCCTGGCATGAGACCCCATTTCTCTGATTTGACTTGACAATACCCTGTTGCAAAAGGTCAGGACGCCGAGGCCCATGCCCTTTCTACAAGGCACCTGAATCATCATCATGGCACCTGGCTCCTGCACGTGGTGAACAACAAATCCACATATCTCGTTCACACTTTGCCCAAACATCCTCAACACCTCAACTGGCTCCTCTTGATGTGAAGGAGCAGCGGCTCTACTCTGATTCTCTCCCAAATGACTGAACTTCTCACCCTATCTGTAAGGGAGAGTCCAGCCACCCTGCTGAGAAAACTCATTTCCGCCGCTTGTATCCACGATCTCATTCTTTCAGTCACTACCCACAGTTCATGACCATAGGTGAGGGTTGGACCAAAGATCGACCGGTAAACAGAGAGCCTTGCCTTTTAGCTCAGCTCTCTCTTCACCACAACGGACCAGTACAGAGTCCGCACCACAGCAGACGCTGCACCAATCCGTCTGTTAATCTCCCGTTCCTTTCTCCCATCACTCGTGAACAAGACCCCGAGATACTTAAACTCCTCCACTTGAGGCAGAACCTCACTCCCGACTCAGAGGAAGCATTCTACCCTTTTCCGACTGAAAACCATGGTCTCAGATTTGGAGGTGCTGATTCTCATCCCTGCCGCTTCACACTCGGCTGCGAACCGTTCCAGCGAGAACTGCAGATCCCCACTCGATGGCGCCAACAGTACCACGTCATCCGCAAACAGCAGAGACGAGATCCCAACACCACCGAACCGGAACTCTTCCGCTCCATGGCTGCGTCTAGAAATTCTGTCCATAAACGTCATGAACAGAATTGGTGACAAAGGGCAGCCCTGGCGGAGTCCAACTCTCACTGAAAACGAATCCGACTTACAACCGGCAATGCGGACAAAGCTCCTACTCCATTTGTACAGGGACTGGACAGCCCGTAACAACAGGCCCAGCACCCCATACTCCTGGAGCACCCCCAACAGGACCTCCCGAGGGACACGGTCAAATGCCTTCTCCAAGTCCACAAAACACATGTGGACTGGTTGGACAAATTCCCATGTTCCCTCCAGGACTATAGTGAGGGTATAGAGCTGGTCCAGTGTTCCACGACCAGGACGGAACCCGCGATTGTTCCTTCTGGATCTGGGATTCAACAATCGATCGAACTCTCTTCTCCAGCACCCCTGCATAGACCTTACCAGGGAGGCTGAGGAGTGTGATTCCCCTGTAATTGGAACACACCTTCCGGTCCCCCTTCTTAAAAAGGGGAACCACCACCCCGGTCTGCCAATCCAGAGGTACTGCCCCCGATTTCCATGCGATGTTGCAGAGACGTGTCAACCAAGACAGTCCTACAACATCCAGAGCCTTCAGGAAATCAGGGCGGATCTCGTCCATCCCGGAGCCCGGCCACTGTGCAGCTTCTTAACTACCTCAGCGACCTCAGCTCCAGTAAAGGACGAGTCCACCCCCAAGTCCACAGGCTCAGCATCCTCAACGGAAGACATGTTGGTGGGATTGAGAAGGTCCTCGAAGTATTCCTTCCACCGCCGAACGACATCTCCAGTCGAGGTCAGCAGCACCCCACCCCCACCATACACAGTGTTGGTGAAGCACCGCTTTCCTCGCCTAAGACGTCTGATGGTTTGCCAGAATCTCCGTGGAGCCGATCGAAAGTCTTTTTCCATGGCCTCACCGAACTCCTCCCACACCCGAGTTTTCGCCTCAGAGACCACCGCCCGCTTGGCCCGCCGATACCTGTCTGCTGATTCCGGAATCCCACATGATAACCAAGCCCAGTAGGACTCCTTCAGTCTGACGGCCTCTCTCGCCCGAGGTGTCCACCACCGAGTTCGAGGATTGCCGCCTCGACAGGCACCGAAGACCTTACGGCCACAGCTCCGGTCAGCCACTTCAGCAATGGAGGCGCGGAACATGGCCCATTCAGACTCAATGTCCCCCGCCTCCCCCGGGATGTGATTGAAGCTCTGTCGGAGGTGTGAGTTGAAGATCTTTCTGACAGGTTCCTCTGCCAGACGTTCCCAGCAAACCCTCACTACACGTTTGGGCCTACCAGGTCTGACCGGCATTCTCCCCCGCCATCTGATCCAACCCACCACCAGGTAGTGACCAGTTGACAGCTCAGCTCCTCTCTTTACCCGAGTGTACAAAACATACGGCCGGAGATCAGATGATACGACTGTAAAGTCGATCATCGATCTGCGTGGCCAAGAGTGTCCTGATGCCAAGTGCATTTATGGACACTCTTATGCTTGAACATGGTGTTCGTTATGGACAAACTGTGACGAGCACAGAAGTCCTCATGCATCTCACCTTCAACTTCTCAAAATAACGAAATTGATGAGATGCCAGGAACATGAGAAAGTACAGTATCACACAGAGGACTAAACTGGAAGACTGTCTCCTAAACTTCCCAAGAACTCGCAGAAGGCGAAGATCATTACAAAAGCAATAGCTACTTTCATTGCAACAGATTTACGCATGTATTCAGTAGTTAACAACAGGGGGTTTCGGTTAGTGGTGCGCACCATGGAGCCGCGCTACAAACTCCCACACCGAAAACACTTCGCAGAGAAAGAAATCCCCCACCTCTACAACGAAACCAAAGCAGACGTCCTGGTGTCCATGAAGAAGGCGAGCAGGATAGCGCTACATGTGATGCATGGACCTCGGGTACCACCAAATCCTTCGTTAGTATAACACCGCATTTTGTGCTCGCGTCGGACAAGAACGGATGGAAGTTGGTGAGTTATGTTCTTCAAACCCAAGAGATGAGTGAGAGTCACACTGTGGCAAATGTAGGGCCCTATGAAATCCGTTTTATTTTTTCTCAAATTCCGTTTTGATTTTTTTCATTTTCGGTGTTTTTCGGTTTTTAATTTTTGAGAATTTCGTTTTAAGCATTTTATGCAAATTTAACCCCAATACAGTATATAAAATAATGAAATATAGACAATTTATGCAAATATAACAGTAAACGTTACTGTTATCATACTTTTAAACATATTGTGTCCAATAAAACATTCATTTTATGACAAAGAAAAAAATTCAAGAAAAAAAAACTAAAATAGGTAAAATCCATATAAAGTAAAAAAAAAAGAAAGGAATTTCAACAGCTGTAAACTAATCATTTTAGCCTGTTTAATTTATTCTGTTATCAGACATAGTTTGTCATGACGTACCTGACATTTTTCAGGTACGTCATGACAAACTATGTGTCTGATAACAGAATAAACTATATTTACTACAGCTGATGTAGATGCTATGAAATCCAAAGCACTGAACACTGGTTGTGTGTCAGTGTGATTTTTTTCTTTAGGTGTTCCAGCTGTTACAGCCTCTTTATGTTTTGATCAGTGAGGGATTCTCGCCTTTTTATGTTTGTGCTTTTCACTCGTCCAGTGATCCTCGCACGTATCTTTTCATGTCCATTCAATCGTGTCCTGGCTAAACTAGCAGAACACTGAATCACCAGACACATAATAATCTCGGAGAAACTGCTCTGTCCTGTACCTGGGAGTCAGCCGGTAGTTCCTTCGCTTCTTCGCCGGTTTCTCAGGTGGCCGCTTCGACGTGTTTTATTTTATTTTTTTTTATTAATGAGGAAAGCGGGGGCAGGAGGCGGAGAAGCGCGCAGTGTCCCAGCTTTTCGTGACCCCGTTGGAACATTTTCTTGAAAGAAAAGTTCCTTTCGGGCCGCCCCGGTAGAGCAGTGGTTTGGGCAGGCGGCCCAGGTACAGAGGCTACAGTCCTCGTGCGGCTAATCGCGAGCTCGACTCCCGGCTTGTCGGCTCCTTGCCGCGGGTCTTCCCCGTTCTCTCTGCCCCCTTCCTGTCTCTCTCCACCATCAATACAAGTCACTAGTGCCAAAAAAATCTTAAAAAAGAAAAGTCACTTTTAGTCCGAAAGAAAAAAAACAAAACTTTTGCGCAATTGCTGTTCAGTTCTGTTATATTGCGCATTTAAAGTGAATTCCGTTTTTAATCTCCAATTCCGCGATTCCGTCCGTGATTCCGTGATCACGGATTCCATAGGGCTCTACAAATGTTGCCGAGTCAAAGTTAAGTAGGTCAAAGTGCAAATGTTTACATAAGTCATAAAATAAAATATTTTATGTCTTAAAATACAAGTCAAATGTTCAAAAAACCTTGTTATTTACTTATTGAGTGTAGTTATAGAGGAACCCAGTTATAATTGATAGGCTAGTTATTTACAAATGTAGCTACAGATGAAGACAAAATCAATCTTATATGGAAAAATGCATTAAAAATCGCAATAATCGAAGAATCGTGGCACCAATAATCAAATCGAATGGACAATCATTATAATCGAAGAATCGAAGCTCCCATAATCGAAATCGAATCAAATTGTTAGGTACCCTTTTTGGAGCACCTCTAACTTCATGTGGGCAAAAAAAGCTACTGCATAACTGTTAAACAGACTTCCAAACTTGTAGCTTCTTTCATGCAGATTCCAGTTTTTCTCCAGGAAGCTTAGATCAAATTCAAATAAAAATTCAATTCAAAAATACTTCAAAATTCAAGTTTCAGTACACCAGTTCTTCTGGTGTACTAGGGGAGCTGCGAGCGTCCAGCGCTCCTTTTCATGCCAGGTCCCGTGGTCTGAGTGCTAACTCCAGGTAACAGCCGTTAAAACAGTTAACAGGCGTTAGAACCAGTATATCTCCATATCTGAGGTGTGGTGGTGCAGATGTTTCATAATATCACACTAGTACAATAGTGTTTCCCTGATGGACTTACTGAGGATGTGCTGGAGAAATGTCTACTACAGATGGTGGAGGCCATTGAAGCCATTGAGCGTCCATGATGATGTCAGCAGTCTACGGGATGTATGGGGCGACAAAAAACATGGCGACCAACATTGCTAGCAGCTACCAACTTCAAAAACCTGGTAGCCATTTTATGCCCTGCTTAAGAGTTGGACTACAACACCACCACCTCAAAAATACTGAGAAATCACTTACACCCCAACACTGTTGAACAAGTGCTGTTTAAAAAAAAAAAAAAAAAACGAATTGAGTGCTAACCGCTAACGGTTTCCCGTTCCACAGAAAACAACTCGTCAAATAAATGCCGCTAAAAGTCAACAAAAGACGACACGACACAAACCGACCTTAGCTTTCCAGCCAACCCTGTCCGAGTTTGGCTGCAATGAATCTTAAAATTGCAAATATGATTACAAAAATTAATCCACTAATTAACAAAAAAAAAAAAAAAAAAAAAAAACGGTTTGGTAACTCACGTCAGTCAGAGGCCCAGTCAGACCTGCTCCTCCGCTCTGTAGTTTTATCCACCTGAGTCGATGAAAACGTCCCATTCCGTCCACATTTAATATATTATAGATTATATTCTTCTTGCTTCGGTTCATACAGAAATAAAACGCCCGCAGCGGCAGTATTAAGAAGAAGTAGCCGATGTCGGCGGTCCGACGACGGGCCGCCTTCAACCAATGAGCAGCCACTGCTGGGCGCGTGGACGTGAACGTCGACCACGTGACAAGTCGAAACTTCCACTTGGAGAACTAGTGTTTAATCAACCCCGTGTCACATGTTTCATATTTAAAATAGAATTGGGGCAGGTTTGGAAAACAACAGAAAAAAATGCACACCCTGATTAATCAGTTTGTCCAATAATGGATGATTTGCAAATCTCATTATTTTTTTTTTTTTAAATTACAAATCTAAAATTAAAAACATACCAGATATTGAAATGCTTCTTTTATATCCAGTCATGTTACCAGCCTGTCACCAATTAACCCAATTAGTTGTCAAACGCTCCTCCATTTGTTTTTAATTTGCACCAATTACATTTCCAGCCTTTTGTTCCAACTTTTCAAACATATTTAGCTGCCATCAAAGTCAAAATGAGCTAATCTTTTCCATAAATGTCTCACTTTCAACATCTGATGTGTTCTTTATTTTCAACTCAACCCTTATTTATGAAGCACTTTAAAACAGCGCAGCTCACTGAAGTGCTATTATACAAGTGCTTTATGTTTTATTGGAAATAAAATGTGGGTTTATGAGAGTTGAAAATCATTCCATTATGTTTTTATTCACATTTTACACAGCGTGAAACTATTTTGGAGCCGAGGTTGTAGATTTGTTTCAATTCACAGCCACTTTTTATGTTAATTATATTGTTTTGCATCCTTTTCATCACCATCGTGTTCATTCTAAGCATCTCTATGGTGGTTTTTAAAGTTGAATTTTTCTTACTTTATGTCTCTTTGTTACCACTGGCATCTGTAGTCAGTTATCTGACCACCTGATGATGGTTCAGCTGTAACTTTTCCAATCTGGTCTGTAAATAGGCTCATTTACCTTAAAACGTAATGGACGTCTGTGTCAACGGGCTGTTCATGAATCTCACTCACTCCTAAAAGCATCTTTAGCTCAGGCTGCTGCCTCAAACATGACATATTTAGAAGTTTTATAAAGCAAAGGTTCGAGAACGTAGCATCACGTGCTTCTGCAACACAGGAATATCATACTGGCGTCAGAGAAAAACAAATATGTAAAGTCCTTGTTCATGAATAATGAACCACATTCAGGCCATGAATTGAAAGCCAAATTTAATAATTTAATTCCACCATGCATAAACCATATAGAAAATACTTTACAGCAATGACAAGTAAAAATGACCTTTCATGATGCTTTAAAAACAAAAAATAAGCAGGTGTCACAGATCACTGAAGGCTCACAAGCGGTCTTGGGGTTAGTTTGACGATTGTAGACAGCGACTCAGTTAAGAACACAAGAAATGCATGAAGTTTATTAGAAAAATGCTGATGCTGCTCTCATGTCACATCCAACTCAGTTTGGCTGCGCTTCATTTCTACCTTTAGCTCTGGCTCTGCTTTGAGAATGGACATCACTCGAAGCTATGTAGAGAACCCCCCCGACAAAAATGGGGGTAGAGAGAAGTAAAAGGAGGGGTTTGGAGTGTGTAAGCTGAGGTTGGGATAAAAGCAGAAGGCATTCCATCCCTTCAAATGGCACTGGTTTGTTCTACAAAGTGGAAAAAAAATACAGCAAATACACTCCTTCATATTACAGATGATTATCAACATCATCAGACAAGTAATACTGACTTTATCACATCAGGTCAGAACATTTCAGCAGAAGCTCTGTAGTCGAGGTGTGTTCAACTATACACACCTGCTTTCAGGTAAAACTGGCCTTCTTTACCCACATCTGGTCATAATAAACTCCCGTAGATTCACAGTTAGATTAAATCCCATCAGCTGGATATTTTAGATGAATCCAGCAATGAACACATTCTTCTGCTAAACTGCAGCCAGGCAAGGTGACGAGAAATCCAGCTTGGATGCTTTGTAACATTCCCTAATTACAAAACTGCTTTATACACATCACAAACCAAAACGCAAGAAAAAAAAAAAAGAGCACCGTTTAATATATTTCTGCTTCAAGTCACGTGTGAAATGACAGTAAGAGCATGAAAACAAGCTTCTTTCCCCATTTTTTTTAGCAGTAGATTAGTGTGTTAGTTAGTCCAGTGTGATTGCTTTGCAACTTTTTCTTTTATGCAGACTGAATTTCAAGTGTCACCGGTAAGGTTATTGACCTTGAGCACAGCAGGCAGGTGAAGAAGATAAAGATAAATGAATGTAAAGCTCCGTCAACAGGCTCATAAAACGACACCAAAAGGTCAACCTTTGCTCCCGTATAAAATTCCTTCTTTGTTGTTAACGGAAGGCTGCTGGGTAGCACAGTTCACTTATGGAGCTGAAGAGGGAGCTGCAGGCCAAAAATAACAGAAAACACACCGTAGGTCCAAATCACTCAAGACCCATTCATGGGGAACGAGTACATGCTGTGGGTGAGCGAGTCACTCTTTCATTTCATTCATCCCGCTGTCTAAAGTTATGAAGCTATTGCTGCCTCTTCTAGAGAGGAGGATTAAAAATGGACACCTTGACAGCTCCAAAAAAAAGAAAAGAAAAAAAAAAAGTAATTACATGGGTATGACTGAAGTTGATCAGAATTCATACATTTCCTGGAAAGCATGAAAACGCCGGTATCCCATGCTGCTCTTGGGGGTGCACGCTCGAGCACCCTTTCTGGACAGGAAATGTGTTAATATGTGGAGCCAAATAGCAATTTTTTCTTTTTTTTTTGTCTTTTCATTGGAACATTCAACACTCACAGATCATTCTTTTCTGTTATGGTGAAGAAAACCGAAGCTAAAAACGTCAAGGCATCCATGTCAATCCGTTTTTTTTAAAGAAAAGAAGGGACCATGAAGCTGGATCCCAGTGTTTCCCCGACGCAGGTGAAGTGACCACAGTTATTTCTGTCCAGCAGGGCTCAGAGTTTCAGTTGTGAGTTTTTGTCTTTGTCGATTTGAGTCTGTTGAAATTTACATTACAGATACGGGGAAACACTGCATCCTTCCATCCTTTCCTTCAATCAAAGCCACTGCCTCTTCTATTTCTTTTTCTTCATTAGTCCCGTGCAAATAGTCCCGTCCTTCATCGGTCCGTTTCTAAACAACTCATCTAAAAAGAGAGAAAACAAAGGAAACAAAGCAAGATACAAGTCTATGACACCTTCCATGTCTTCCTTCATATTTTTTTTTTTTTTTACAAGAGGACAAAAGTTTGAAGCTTCTCCGGAGTCTTTTCGCTCATCACAGTTTCCAGCTCCTCTCAAAACAGGACGTCTTCGTTGGTAATGAGCGACTCCACCACCTGTCTCTGGTATCTGATATCGTTGAGCGCCGTCATGGCGTCCAGGTCAGGGGCCCTCATCAGCGTTGGGCCGAAAACAATGCCCAGGTTCTCGCTGGACATCAGGTTCTCCTTCTCGTACTGGGTGACTCTGGAGGGAGACACAAGAAAAGTGAGTCACAACAGCTATGAAACGTCACGGTGCTTAAGCTGTGATGCAGGTGATGGAATTAAATCGGGGCTTGTGCAGTCGGACCTCTTGAGGTGGCCCATGAGGTATCGCAGCGTCTCGCAGTGAGCTGGGGGCAGCAGCTTTAAGGCCTCATGGAGAGACTCCAGTCGTTTCTCTGGATCTGTAATTTCTGCAGTTCAAAAACATTAAACTCTAAACGTGTGATCATAAATCATCATTTGCCAAAGCTAAACACGGACCATATATCAACACTTAAAAGGCTGTCAGGGTTCCTCCATGAGGCGGGAACACGTACTTGCAGCTTCTATGAAGCGTGGGTAGGCGTCATACGTGATGAGGGGAATGGGCAGCTCTCTGAAGTAGAGCTTCAGGGCTCCGGTGATGATGTTGATGTCCTCATACGCGTTAGAGGAAATGTCCTGCTTTCTCTCCGTCTGCAGAGAAAATCGGTTCAGAACACCGAAACAACCAAAAGCGACACCACAAAAAGGGCAGCGGTGAAACTGAACCAACAGGGGGCGACACTCACCTCTGTCAAAGGCCAACTTGACGTCTTCTATCAGCTCGCTGAAGCCTGATATTCTGTACAAACCCTCTGACTGAAGACCTGACGGGTTGGAATCATGACGGCATTAACTGGATGAATCAAGGGAACTTCAACTGCATTGTTTTAAATAATTTAAATGATCAATGAAAAAAAATCTGAGCGTAAAGTTAAGAGCATGCCAGGAAAACGGTGATACAGTGATCCCTAAATTTTCGCGGTTAATGGAGACCGACGCCCCACCCCCGTGTAAATAAAAAATAAAAATCCGCGAACTGGAGCCGGAGCCCCCTGAGCCTCAATAATGCGTTTAAAATATGTTTAAAAACCCCAAAAAACTGCAGCGAAACAAGACAAAGGCTCAACTGTGGTCTTTCTGTTACCTTCACAGCCTCTGGTCTCTGAACCGTAGTAAAGAAACTGCTGGTTTTGTGCTATTTTTGGCTCGTAATTAGCGGCTAACACGCTAACAACAACAAAACAAAAAGTCCGGTTTTCTCTGCATGGAACGGGAACTTTATTCTGGCACTGCAGGAACTTGTAACATCACACAGGTTGTATTGTTGGGCTCCTGTCGGTTAACAGAGAATGTAAATCTATACACGCTGGGCTGCTGTTGATGCTCACTACACTTTTCATCTAAACCCGTTTTCCTCTGCCGTCCCACGACACACACACACTACATTACCCATAAGGCCACCTTCTTAAAGGGGCCAGGCTGGCTCACAACATTTCTTCACTGTGAGAGAACGCGCACAACATCCTGTGATGTTTCCGTGATTTTTAAAATTTTTAAATCCGCGAATAACTAAAACCGCGGAACTTAAACCGCGAATTGGCGAGGGATCACTGTAATGTTTAGAGAGAAAAGAGGAAGACAGAGTGGGGGGGGGTGACTTCAGTTGCCCGTCTTTTCAAGCCGGGGTAGAATTGATCTTGTGCATTAGTTTTAGTTGGATCTTGAAAACGAGTCAATAAAATCCTGTCTGTGGCAGCTCCCCTGTGACCACTCGTGCCCCCTGGGGAGAGAACCTGCAGGTCTGTGACTCAATAGGACGTGTTCACGCTGAAAATTTAATCAGCAAGTGCTTTTTTTTTTTTTTTTTAATACAGACACCTACACAAAGCCACTCGCATCTTTGCAGACGCACACCAGGCCTGTGGGTGTTCTCTCATTCCTCCTCTCTGCATCACACAATCCTTAAAAGGTTTCTTTTTCTTTTTTTGCTCTACATTATATAAGCGCTGACGCACACGTATACAGTACGTAGGTTTGCTTTCTCAGTCTCACCTCGTGCCTCTATTTCCTGGATGCACATGTCAACCACCATCGGTCTCTTGGTGTTGTGGGCTTTGACCAGCGTGGTCAGGTCGCAGCTGTAGACCTTCTTGACATGCCGAAGGTCCGGCTGGCAGTCGTTCGGTACGACTTTGGAGCACTGCTTATGAACGTTCAGCCCACAGTCTGACATTTGAAAGAAAAAAAAAAAGAAAAACAGATTATTTTATACCAATTTATGTCATTTTTTTTTCTTGAGAGCTTCTAATTTATGTGTATTCTCTTGGATTGAAATAAATAACCCAACAGCAGGATCAGTTTTTAACAAACAACTTTAGCCTGCTGTCCAAGTTTAAAAGATCGCTCACACTAAATTCAGAGGGAAAAGAAAGTGGAAGAGTAAACCACTGATAATTCAAATGAAACCTTTATTTCTTTTATTTTTTTCAGGGGATTTAAACTCTGCTGTACAGTGATGTGTGTCTCTGTCAGTACCTGCACATTTCACTCCTTGAGCGATGAGTCCCCACATGAAGTTGGCACAATATTCACACCAGTGGGGGCCCCTGAATGTATGAACCTGGTCACAGATGGACAACAGGGAAAAATCCGATGTTAACACTGCAAACATTCAACAGACTAAGGAGAGCGTGATATAAATACGAGCAGCTCTATGTTGACAGAAACAGGTAAGATTATCATTCAGACAGTTCTGTGTGTCATCTTCAGTACAGATAGGCAGACAGATGGAGACACAATAGGAGCTGAAAATGTACTCAGAGAAAAACCATAGAGAGAACAGAGTTTTAATCAGCTCATTTACTGCACCAATTGGTTCTATTTAATAAAATGCTAATAAGCTCCCCACCACCCCCTCACGGCGCTCTTTGTGAGTGGGTCCATTCTTGTGTATGTGTCCACATTTCTCTAGAGCTCAGGACACTCTGACTTTGACCTTTACGCTCCCCGCTAATGGCTTCTTGCATGATGGAAATCTCTGAATGGAAAGGCCCGAACAAAGGGATGGAGAGGCAGGAATCTGAATTCTGCCGGTGCTTCCTAAAGCTCCGCTCTCTCTGAGATGAAACTGAATGAGCTGAATCAGCATTTCAGGCAGCATGAACACATGCACACATACATGTACCGGGGTACCTGGGTGCACACAAATTTGATCTGGCAGCTGGAGCAGGGACTCACCTTGAAGTTGTGGACCTTCTCATACTTGGGCACCAGATCGCTCTCCCTCAGGGTGGCCCGCCGTACCAGCGATGTGAGCTGCGAAAGGGCAAAAGACCTGATTGGTTGCCAGAAGGTGGAAGCAGGAGAGGGGGGTTTGGAGGGGGCTGGCTGGTGGCCGAGATAGACTCCGGACCCTGAGCTGGGGTCTGAGGCGCTGCCAGATACGGGCAGGGAGGGAATTGAACCAACGCTCACATTTAAGCCGAGAGCGGCTGTAAACAAAGAGCCCTTCTGGCTCGTTTCCTTCGCACCTCGCCTGCGCTGCTGCTTTTTACCTCTTCTGACCACATAAGACTCTCCACTCGGCATTGTTGGAGCAGCAGATGTGGAGTCCTGCACACTCAGACTGAACACTTGTGACTCAGAAAGCAAAATGTGAAACCAACTAATAAATAAATTCACCCCAAGCTGGGTGAAAAAACAAAAAACAAATACATAAAAAAAAAAAGACTCTCGAATTGAATCGTTCGCAATAAAAAGCTTTTCTCAGAGTAATTAATTAAAAAAAACAACTATAACTGAGGTGCCTGTCCTGCTGTTTTAGCCCAACAAAGACCAGCCAATCAGATTAGCGCTGCATAATGAGAAGGCGGCATAGTGTAACTCCATTTCACTAAAAAAAAAAAAAAAAACAGAAAAAGGAAAAAAAAACATAAAAAAAAAAACAAGCCAATTCAAAAAAATTAAAACTTCTGTGAAAATGCTTCAGTAAATCTTCACTGCAAAGTGCCTGTAAAATCCTCCGGACCGGACTGATGCGACAGAGTCCCAGTGTCTTGTGTAGGTGAGCGCTCCTGCCCACATGGCTCAGCGCTGTAATCTGCTTTCCCCATTCTCAACACATCCACCAGACAGAGGCGGGGGGGGGAGGAGGGAGTAAAGCAAGGAGGCGGAGAAATGCAGAACGGGAGGGGGAGGCGAAGCTCCGGCACAGTAGTGGATGAATTTAACAGGTCACAATGAGCAGCGAACGAGCCAATGAGGCGCAGCGGTTCTTGTTGTTTGCCACCGATTCTGCCACCTCCATCGTCCCGAGAGGGAAGGAGAAAGAGAAACGGCTTAGAAACAAGCAGTTGTTTTATTCATTCCTTCTCACTTTTTGGTCCTCCATGCTTTTGTAAAATTACCTCCAGCAGCGTCTACAAATTTTTTTTTTCATCTCAGGTCTTCCAGTTTTACTGACACCTGTCCACCGTCAACATCTGGAAATCCAGTTGTCTGCTTTAACTCTGCCGTCCCATCGCACATCGACAGTTCAAGGCTGAAACCGTAATTTAAAAGTTCTCTTTAGAGCAGGGGTGTCAGACTCATTTTCACCTGAGGGCCACATCAGCATCATGGTTGGACAATTATGTATTCAAGTTTCTGACAATGTTGTCATCGTTCATGAAATCATTTTTCTGAAAATTGTCTTGTCTCGTTAATGGTAAGATACCGTTATTGCCGAAATGCATTGTGGGAGATGTAGTTTATTGTCGATATGCGCTTTAAAGCGGCATAAGCTTAAATTCAAGTCTTACAATATCGGTTTAATATGTAAGCCAATAATGCACAAGCTCTCGAGGGCCACATAAAAATGACGTGGCGGGCCACATTTGGCCCGGGCAGGCCTTGTGTTTGACACGTGCTTTAGAGGAAAAGCAGCAGTTAAGTGCTCTCCGCCTGGGGGGTGGGGGGGTGAGGATGTTTGATCTCAGACATTTTTAAGCTGTCAACAAACATGAGGAGCATTAAATCCCATCACACTGGGAGAGTTACATTAATCTTTGCGTTTTTAGCTTAAAAAAAAAAAAGAAAAATGTATTACACCTAAAAATGGTCTGGTAAATGCATGTTTTGGTGATACTTGAAAATTTTATAAAAATAAATATTGAATTTTAATCTGATAAATCACTAAAAGAAGCTACAACATGGTCGTAAAAGTCATAAATATGATTTTTTTTTTCTTTTTTGTCCAGACTGGGTAGAAAGGCAGCTCACAAAAGATTAAAAAAAAGGACAGAAAGCGATATTATCTGTGCTTTATTACTTTTTGAGAAATCCTCTTTCATTACCAAACTTCTCCTCAACACGTATTTCTCATTCAGCCTCACAAAAGGCCATTAAAATTAATATTTAAAAAGTCATCAGTGCACCCATGCCTCCACCCTCCTCGCGGGAGCCGTAAAAACAGCTCTTAACCTTTATAAAAAAGCCACCACGTGCATGAAAATGATGAAACAATGTACTTCTCATTTGTTTGTCTTCCCCGCAGAGAGCTGCGTCTGATCTCAATGTCACAGTCGCACTGCTTTGTCTGCAAATCCACCCAATTACGAAAGCGCACACGTGCGGGACCACCCCCACCACATGCACGCACACACGGACAGTGATGTATGAGGTGCAGTGGAGGTGCTAATGCACTGCAGGTCACACGAGGCCTCTGGAGCCTCGGCCAGCGGCGGCGGCTGCTCGGCGGACTAACCGCACCGCCGCGGGTCCTCGCTGACGCGCTCCAACGCCGGACTGTTTCGCAGGTATGAGCGCTTGAATGCGTGCGGCGGAAAACTCTCCCCCGTTTTCATGCACCCATAAACATGCAGCAGTTGCCCTGTGATGCACATTGTATCAAGTGGGTTGTTGTCTCCCTAAAAGCCCCGTTTCTGTAGAAAAGTTTCTTTTCCATTTATATAATAAACTTAGTGAGCAGCTACATTAAAATTCACGAGGCAAACCACAAACTCCAATCACGGATACTTAGTGTATCGGCTTTTCGGAGATAGCAGCTTTCTGCAGGGAAACCGCTGTTATGTAATTTTACTGCAGAGCCCTTGGCTGGAGGCCATCACTCCTCTGCATCCATCCATCCTCCTCCTATTTCCACCACGCTCCTGAACCCTCATCCCTCCATCCTACTGCCGCATGTAACTTTCTTCACCTTTAATCTCATTTGATTTTTCTATGGAGCTTCCAGTAACGTTAACTTCTCCATCCATCCTTCATGAGGTGCAGTTTCTCACTGCTGCACATTCACATCATATATAACTGTTTCACGTTTTTTTTTTTTTTTTCCGGAAATACTGCAATGGTATCGTCATTACATAAGGCTGATTTACGCAGGTACAGCCCGGTGACTAAGAAATTGATCGTTCCCAGTTATTTAAAGCGCCGCCTCCGGAAGAAATTATGCCAACAAATCATTTGTGTGCTTAACTGAAACAGAAATTCATTTTTCTTAAATACATTTCTTGGACTGGCTTACATTTAACGATCCTACAAACTGCATCACTTCCAACCTATGCTCTGAATCAGCTTCTTGTTTTTCCACTGCAATTTGCATACAAATTTAATTTTGGTAATAGACTGCTTTAACTGTTAAGTTCGTCCGGGATTAAAAGGCAAAAGCATCAACTGCTACTTCCCATTATTAACAGCCTCTAAGAGCAACACCATCTTTAAATAACAATGCTTTCTCAGAATATTAACTGATATATATAAAGAGAATTAAAATGTGACATTTTATGATGGTGTGAAGTGCTTCTTCTACATCAGCGATGGTAGATCAGACCCAGATTTATATCATTTTGTGTCTGTGTGTTCCCGTCTCACCCTCTCCTCGGTGTTGCAGCTGTCTTTGACCAGACTGGGTCCATCGGGCGCCTCTGGACTGAGCGGCAGGTGTTTCTTCAGCGTGGGCTCCTGGTTGAGGGTGGTGTAGCCCACATGTTCATAGATGGGGTTTATGGTCATCTTAGCGATGTACTCCGCGGCCTGACCAGAAGAGAGGGTCGCCGTGAGTGTGACGGCTGATAACGTTTTTGAACATCTCAGGACAGTCGGAGGAACACAAACACACTTTAGTCTCGATGTAGAGCGTGATGAGGCCGTCGGTCACCAGGTCGTGGATGGACTCAAACCTCTTCTCTCCGACAAAGTGCTTCCCATCATGGTAGAGACGGAAGTTTCTCGTCTGGTTCCCGAATCTGGGATGAGTTGAAGGAAGAGGAGGCAGAAAGAAGATACAGAAATGAGCTCTGAAAGTTCCAGTTACATTTTTTTTTAAATAATAAAACTTCTTGTATCATCTGACAGTGAAAGGGTCTAAAACAGGGGACTTAGACTCATTTTCCACTGAGGGCCACATCAGCATCGTGGTTGCCGTCGAAGCGCCAGATTGACAGCATTGAGTGTAACAAAATGCAATGTAAATCAAAAATAAATTAAACTGCGCTTTATTATATTGTTAAATAACTGTTTCTGCATTTATTATATATTAAAGTGTCAAATATTTAACTCATTATTATATTAAACTCAGGGTTTGTGGTTGTAAACCTGCTCTCGCACAGGTGATCACTGAGTATCCATTACCTTGGTTTCAGAAGCGGAAGTGATTCTTTGTTTTTCTTGGAGGCTGAATTTAGCATAGTTAGCTCCGTGTTTGTTGTCAAAATGCTGACATAGATTACACTCTTTCACAACTGACACCGCCTCATAACACCACAAAAGACATACTGTTTTTTCAGCTAAAGATACAAACTTGTATTCGTTTTCCTGTCGTTCATGAAACTGCATTCCTTGTGCATCAATTTCTCCTTTCTTGGACATATTGGGGTTAGTTTGTAGAGGTTTTTCTGAAGTCCATCACTTCTGAAAATCGTCTTGATGTCTTGCTCATGGTGTTATGGTTGTGGGTGAAATGCATGGTGGGAGATGTAGTTTATTGTCAATATGCGGTTTAAAGCGATGTAAGCTTATTTCAAGTCTTAATATATTGGTTTTAAATTTAAGCCAATACAGCACAAGCTCTGGAGGGCCACATAAAATGATGTGGCGGGCCACATTTGGCCCACGGGCCTTGTGCTTGACACATGTGGTCTAAAACCTTCTGTTTATGTGAACAGTAAAAGACGGTTTGATTTCAAAATAAAGGCATAAAATACATTTAAGTAATATTGGAAGCATGTTTACTTGCTGTTATTTTTTCATTTTCCACTTCATTCATTTTGGTTTCAACGATTTCGGCACCGAACACACTTGGTAGTAACGTTCACTTAGCTCATGTCAACAATGAGAAAACGATCTCTTTCTAAGAAAACGTTCTCTTTGTGCACTAGTGACACCATCCAATCAACAACGCCCCAGATCTACGCACACGCAAGGAGAGGAGGATTAACATTTAAGCAACACAATCCTCGACTTATTCATTTTCTCAATTACATTGTTTCTGTGATCACCGGGAGCCAAAATTCAAAATCATGTTTGAAAACTGATCCGTTGCACACCCCTGGTGGAGAACGTGCAAGACGGGCGGCTGTCCAACAAATGTAAAAATCATGGCGAACTATTGATGATGTTTCTGTTACGGCAAGGATCAGACCAAGACTTCACAGACGTTTGTGAAGGTAAAAAGGCACAGAATAAAAAATAAATAAACGCTATTATACACTTCTTGGCTAAAATCCTGTCACACTGATTAAACATCGGTCTGAAAACCTTAGAAGTCTTGACAAAGAGACGCCACTCCCTCTGTCATGTATTTGTGTCCAGCTGCCCTTCCAGAAATTTAAACAAAATGTATGAAAAAGTTACGTTACGCTGCAACAACCGATTTGTGGTCAAGCAGGGCGACTGACGTACCCGTGCCACACCGCGTACTTTAGTGGCGATGCTCCAGTACAACCAGTAACTCTAATGTGGAGTTAATATTGAACTCAAGCTTGATGAGCACAAACTAAATCAAAACTAAAATATTTGTTAGAAAAACTGGAGTTATATATCGTTCAGCTTTCTATCAAACTGCATCAGGCTTGTTCAGGTGTTAATTTGCAAACTCCTGTTGCTGTTCAGGAGCTTGTGATGACATCACAGCCAAGTGGAAGTAAAATCTGCAAAGCAGACGGTTTACAGTCATATAAAATAATGCTGAACTCTATGTTACATGGAAAAGAAACTCTGTGACAGACTGAAGTGGGCCATCGTATGATCTGCTCCTTCGTGGGTCACAGTGAAGCCATGCGAGATGAAACAGCACAAGTAAATCATTAACCCAAAACCCAACCTTTCCTGTTCCACTGGCCAGACCGAGTATTTATGGAAGGTAATTATAACCACGGGGAGAGAAAAGGCAGTGAAAGGGAGAGAAAGCTGAGCAGGTGGAGGAATGGCACGACTATGAATAGACCAGATGACCCAAAACCAAATCCTAACTAAGCCATGTGCCCATTTAAAAGTGTGACACCTACTGCGAGAAAATGATGGCTCACATTCACGTGAAAACCATCATCGACATGGATTTAAAAAAAAAAAAAAAGTGAAAGGTGTAACAGAGTAAACTTTAAAAAAAAAACACTAAGTAGAGCACTTCCCTACAGAGCTGAGAAGCCTTTGAGCAAGACACACAATGATTTTCAGCTGGTAAACAAATCTTTTAAAATCTTTTAACATACTAACTACCACCCCCTCCCCTTAAAGTTTGACTCCGGCCTTTAGTTAACCCCCATGCTGCATGCGACAGAGGTGTTGGAGGCCAAACCACACAGCCAGGAGAGAGGCAGCAAGAAGCAGCGTCGTCTAGTAACTCAATTAAATTTAATTATACGTCATTCATCCCCAAAGGGAACATTTTCTTTTGTTTGTTTTACAAGAACATGGGATTTGTTGACTGCACGCTACCTCTACTGCTTATTTAGTTGTAAATCTGGTGCATCAACTTTTTAAATCGGATTTGATCCGAGCTTTTCTGATACTGTATTTTCGGAGTGTACAAGTCGATGAAAGTTGGACCATGAAGATCAGAGGAAAGTTTGTGTGATTCCCTCTTTAAATAAGCTGGATGCAGACGTACCTCAGAGCCAGCGTATATGTGCCCGGCTGTCTCTGACTCTCTCTGATGAGGTAGCTGCCCTCAGCCTGACTCAGTAGCAGGTCAGCGTCCTCTCTGGAGATCATCCCGTGGTACCTTGAAGTGAACCAAATCACATTATTAGGTTTGATGAATAAAAAATCCAAGTAGACGTGAGCAGAGACGGACTTTAACAGGGATGAAATGTACTGATCCAAGACGTTTTCTATGATTCGCTTATAAACAAAGTAAGGCGACTTACTCTCTGCCGTAGTATTTGGGTCGGTTTTCCACCTGCAGGGGACGGGATATACAGTCAGGACTGGAATTTATATCTGACAGTTCCAACAATCATAAGGTTAAATTCTAAAAGTCAGTGCGACCCCACCAGTGCGTCACATCCTCCTGCTGCTGATCATAATCATTAAAAAGCCACTGGCTTCAGGATAAAGTGCCAGTTTTCAGGACTGGATTGTACACTTTGTTCAACGGCCGCTGCGTTGGCGAGCGCGTGGGCGCTGAGAATATCACATGAGTCACATATAAAAGCTGAACGCTGTATTGCTCCCAGCGAAACTGCTGTCGAGCCAATAAATCAACATCGACCCGGCAAACAGCGGTGAATATCAATATGGACGGTGTGTATGGGAGAGACCATCAGAAGCTTATAAATCTAAAGTCAAGACTGAGAGCTTTATGAATGCATCCATGACAGAAACGATATTTTATTACGACGAGTGCCTGCAATGTTACGATCAAAACACTGCGGTTTAGATGGTAAAATTCAGAAGGAAATCTGGTCCAGCTGGTTTACGTAAACTATGCTACTCTGCTGTCAGCCGTGCACGTGCACCTTTGGACACCTACCAGAACCGCTCTGAGGCCCGTCAGGAAGCCATGCATGGAGCGCACAGACTAATACCCGTTACTAATCCTCAGTAGGCATCCTTGACTGCACTGTGGAGCGCTGAGCTGGAGGGGAAGAGCTGTTTCAAACAGAAGCATATTTTCAAATCTCTGCCACATGCGCCAAGTCTTTCAAGAGAAATGATGAAATAAAACGGAGCAGAGTGAAAGGGGATTTTATTTATTTATTTATTTTTTTTAAAGATTCCCTGGGCAAGCCCGGAAGCAAACACGTGAAACATTTATCCATGAGCTTCCTGCCAGTTTTCTTTGAAACAGACTGTCAGTTAAGTTTCTGAACCATCTTTTCAAAAACACCTGTAGCCGTGGGACTTTTTATTTTTTTATTTTTTTAACTGCTGTGTCTATTAGAATTTGAAACCGTTTTTCTCCTCTCGCATATTTCCAGAATGATGTGAGGAGAACGCAGCTATAAACGAACTGAACCTGACTAACAGCTGAAACAGCAGGTCCATTTTACAATCCAGACTTTCACATAGAAAATCACAGTTTGTTAATTTACTGTGAGGATATTTTAGCTTTTGGAGACACATTTACTGAGTTGTTACAGCGGGGTTGCACTCTCAAATGACATAAACATATCCGACTCTAGTTTGATCAAAACCTGTCCACAAACTGGAGGAGTTTTATTTCACATGGTGCCAAAAAGATGTTTTCCATTAAGCCAAAGTGCATATCCTAGCTGTTCCAGCTGAGACAATGAACAGAGGAAATTATACGTAATGGGAAAAGTCTGCATTAATGTAATGATTTTATCAAAAAAAGAAAAAGAAAGCAGAAAAATTACAACAGTCAGCAGTAATATTTCTGCAAAGTAACCAAATATATACAGTCATGGAAAAAATTATTAGACCACCCTTGTTTTCTTCAGTTTCTTGTTCATTTTAATGCCTGGTACAACTAAAGGTACATTTGTTTGGACAAACATAACGATAACCACAAAGATTACTTATAATAGTTTTATTTAAGAGCTTATATCTTACCATTTTCCATGGTTTTCTTGATTATAACCTAAATCACTTAAGTTTTTACATCAATAGCTATGGCGTTGTACTGCCAAAAACACTGCTTTTATGCATTCAGTGTTTTCTTTTCTGTCTGTTTTAGTCACATGATGACGTTTAGTGGTACCAGGTATTAAAATGAACAAGAAAGTGAAGAAAAAATGATGGTCTAATCATTTTTTCCATGACTGTAGAGTTTTAAGGAAGACGGAGGACAAACAAGCAGCAAATCAATTGAAATATCATTAAATAAAAGAACAATATGCTGACTATTACATCAGTTTGAACCTGTTTCTTCTGTGATCTGGGTCAAAAGCAGCTTTTCTTCTATCGCTCAGATATCTACAGATAATATTTTTGAATCCACTCTGCCGGACCAGTAAAATGCAGTGGCGTGACATCTCATCATTTCAGCACTGATTTTTGAATTTTATCTTAAACCTAAAGTGGACATTGCGTGTTTTTTAATATTAAATCGGTTGGAAGGGGGGGTCCTCGGTCCGTCTGTCAGACAATCTGCTAACTTGGTCAGCATCAACCACCCCTCCAAGGCCGGGCCATCAAAGCAAACAGCTGCTCATTTAGCGTCGATACACACCTCCCACCGCCACCGTCTTTCCACAAAAACACCAGACACGCAATCCCCACATTTCTAATCCCCCTCTGGATCCCCCCAAGCTGTCCCACCCCCAACCACGCACTCACACATATACAGGCGCACATCTGGTTGTAGGCATCAGCAACAAGCTGGACGACCTCAGCCAGAAAAAATCCCTTCACTCAAGAACCGACCGACATATGCAAATGTCCAAATGGCAGGTTTCAATGAAGATCACCTCTGATGAACGCTGGACTTGCTCCTCTGCTGGGAGCTGATGAAGCACAAAACACCATGAGAAGGAACGAACACGCTTTCCTTAAGCTGAGCCGTGCCCGATCTGCTGCCGGTTATTGCCCCTTCACCTCCATCTGACGCCAAGAAAACTGACTGCGCGCCACTCTTGCAGACAATATTTCAGCCTTTAGGAAAACATATGGCGGTGGGACACCAGATTTACACCGGGGCGTCGACGGGGGGGCTTGGGCTTTAATTAAACATCTACGATGGGATGCAACAAAATCCCAACGCTAACGAAGCACTGCACCTGTGCTCAAATCCCACTTCTTGTTTTATCATTAATCTTATCTTCAGACCAAAAAACAGCATGAAGTGCACATTCCTAGTAATTTCGTCATCCCCACAACCTTTGACTAAGTAATATTTCGCTTGTAGAGGAGTGATATAATACCAATATTGTCATTAATGCATTAAAAAGGGAAAAGTGATATCACATACAACTTTAAGAAAATCAATTCAAACTCTTATTTCCATTTGTGCTGCTGTCTATGGTGCACTTATTATTCACCAACTAAACATTGAAAAATTAATAACAACTTAGGAAAATAAATTCAAAAAGTTTCAAGGTCATGAAACGTGTCAACTATGACATACCATCCAGAAATGTAAGAAATTTAAATATTTTTTTGATTATATTATTCATTGTTCCAGTAATTTGAACATTTATTTTTTTCTTTTCTCTGTTTTAACACTTTAGGAAGGACTGTGTATTTCCAGAATTTAAGTTAAAGGTTTTGTTTTTTGTTTTCTCCCCAAGACATAACTTAAATTAAGACTTAAATTTTTTCCCCCTCATATCTGATGAATGAACCATTTTGCCCCGACTGTAATACATGAGACAGATAATTTGTGAGAACATGTGCTTCCTTTTGCTGCTCCTCGTCCTTCGTGCCACAAAAGGAAAAAACAACAACCTGAAGCCAGAGTGAGTCTAAGTGGTGTTCACAAGTGACTCCACAGTCACCATGGTTACAAGCCTGTATGTGGTGTGTGTGTGTGTGTGCATCCCAGCAACCTCTACGGGCCAAACTCTGCAGAGCTAAAGCACAGCAGAGAGGGATTTTTGATTCTCTTCATGTGAGATCTGACTTTATTGTAAATGCATTCAGGAAAGACAATGAAATCTATTTTAAAACACAGCGTTCTCTTCAAGTTGACCATGTTTTGCTTAAAAGCTACATAAGCATTACCAGAAATCAGGCATTTATAATCTTCCATGATTATCTCATTTAGATTTTTCCATAGAGGATAATTTGGTTTCATGCTTGTTGCAGAAGAGATTAGTCAAAAATGGATTTTTAAAGAATGACATAAGACATGAGCAAACATGGCTGGCTGACTGAAAGTGTTTTCTCACCTCACAGGTACAGGTGACTCTGCGTGGGTGAGGCGCCTCCTGCTGGAGCTGGTACACTGAGACAGACAACAAGCCTCAGATAACTGGGAAAAATGATGTACCTGACACATACTAACTAAGAAGTCATGACATTTGTCGTTAAAACATTAATTAAAAGAAAAAAAGTAGTAAGCAGTAACATGAAAAATGTTACTCACAGTAGGACTTCCACACTGGTGGCCTGTATTCATCATGATCTGAGGACAGAAAAAGTGCAATGCATTAAACAGCTGCTCCAAACCAATTTCGTTTTGCCACAGTGCCACCAAGTGGAGCAAATATAACAGTCATTTGTGTCTAATGTAAATGTAAATATAATCCATCAGCCAAATGAGGTTGGATCAGAACAACAGCGTTCTTCTTCTTCTTTGTGCTGTTTGTCAATTCAGTGACGTCATGTACAAACAGAACCTGTCAATTTATATTTTGTTGATCAGGTTGCAGCTTAAGTGGTGATATCTTGAGAGTTGTGTGTGCACACACTCATAGCATGACATGCAGTCATCTGTTTTATATTCTTTAGTCTGTGTGCAGATACCTTGGGACACCTGAGTGATGGATCATGAGTACAAATGGTTAACAAGTGGCTTATAGAACATCTACTCTGTGGTGGTTAAAACCTGGTAGTCAGTCATTTGTAATTTACATAGCCTTACAGAAACGTTGCAAATGAGCCATGGAGTGTTTATTCATGTTTACTTTCCTGCACTCAGATAAATTTTCACTGCCTCTCCTCATGAACAGATGGTAACAAACAGTGCAGCTTGTTGTTTGTTCAGCTGTCACAGAGAATATATTATCAGAACTAATACAAGCAATTAAAACTGAATCACTTTGGCCTCAGGCACACATTTGGAGCCTGGCTGAACTCTGAATTATCCACCCTGATTGCTGTGAAATCCTTTCAAGCGCCGATACAAATTCAACAGCGTTTGCGTCTATTAAAGAGACCACGTGGGGGCAGAAAATCAGGTCAGCCAATGGCATACGACGCAACAAAGTGCACCTCTAGTGGGACAAGGTGGTATTACAAAGTGGACCGTCTCCACTCAGTATTTTTAACGGCTCTTTCATTCACTGCAGAGCTATGCGCCCCCATGTGGCCAGAAGTGTCATTGCTGCATAGAGTGGCTTTAAGTGACTCACTGCGGTTTACCAGTCTGACACATGAAGCCACATCATTGCTACAACACCCCATTAATGACAGATAACGCTGTGTGAAACTATCCAATATTTCCTTTTCCCGATACGACGTCAAATATATTACAAAATGCCTTCATTCCCAAACTGAGAGAACTACTTGGACCGAACCTTGAAATTGGGCGAAAGCGAAACTAATCTGCCTTCACTCTGACCTCTGACGAATATAAATAATTAATAGTTAAACAGAGGAAATAAATAAGTATTTAAGTCTATTATTTGCTCAGCGTCTGGCAAATTCTTCCATCTTCTCTGCATGTGTAACACAAACAGGCACGCTTCCTGTCTTGGTGTACTCCGCATTCGCTCCACAATCCTTATCTATTCAACACTTGTCGCCTTGATATCCTGTCTTCAAAATAACTCCAAACTCCTCCCGGGGAAGTGTTTGACCCTGCTTCTCAAGGCAACACGGTCGCACAGTAAGACAAACTAACAAGGGAGCAGACATAACATACGCGCAATCGACTTTCAGCACAACCAAAATCTTTTGCTACTGCTCTTTAGTTTTACATGCACTTAAGATTTATGACACAAAAAAGAAAAATGCATTTATGTGAAGTAGTACTTTTCTTTACACCTTACCATCTCAATACTATTTTGCTTAAAGTACTGACCCTGAAGGCGATAAAGCACTTTCACAGTTATTGTATTGGAAATGTAAAAAGACCAAAATACAGAATAATACAGGTTTTTTTTTAACCTTAAGTGTCTATTATCAGCTTATGAAGAAACTACAAATATTAACACATTTTCTCAATATTTTACATCTTTGTATGCAAGATTCCTCATATTTTATGCAGGCCTCTTAAGAGTTTTATCAAAATACATGAGAAGGAAATAATCAGCATGAGTGCCATAACTAATATCCCACTGGAGCCACATCCACACAAAATATAGACAAAAAACAGCATTAATTCACTCCCATGAGCTGAACAATAGCCATCATTTGAGGTGGGGTGATGCTTACCAAAAACATTTAGGGCCATCTCGATTCCCAAGTGTGATGGTCAACAATTAACCAGCAGATCCAAATTTCAACTGAAACGGACCCGCTTACTTTAAGTCCTGGCTGAAAAGAGGGACACCACCGGAAAATACAAGAAGGAAAAAAAAAAAGTGATTATCTGTGACGAATTACAGCGGCGCGTTTATCTGATAAAAAGTGAAAACAGCTTAGTAACGACAAACAATAACTGATCAGACTGTGAGAGCGCTAACGTTAGCTGATCCCGTCTCACTTAGTTGGCATATGGAAAAACGGGGGAAAAACGGAGCGAAACGTGTCTTACTTTGTAAAGAAAACATTTACTTGACAAAACGGAGAAAACGCATCAGCAGAAATTGTGAAAATTGTCGCCTAGTTTCTGATATAAATGTTAGCTAATGATACGGCTGCACTTACATTCACATCCCATCCTACATTAGAGTCGCCATCTTGCTGGGTCACGTGAGCAGTCTCGCCCTCTCTCTCTCCTTCGTAACTATGGCAACAGACCATCATGATGCTACTTCTTGGCGGAGAAAGACCGACAAGGTCTCGAGGTTTAGTGAGTATTAAACATACGTTTACCACTGTGCGTCCTGCTTTTTAGTGAACAATATTTGCAGACATTAGGTCAAGCCTTTTGTAAGGTCTCCCGCCCCAAACAGCTTGGGTCTGTGGGTCGAGGTGTTAAAATCTCCTAATCCTGCTTTTAGGAAAAAGGGCGCCATGGCCGGTTAGCTCAGTTGGTTAGAGCGTGGTGCTAATAACGCCAAGGTCGCGGGTTCGATCCCCGTACGGGCCATGCCCCATCTTTTAATGATGTTTATTTTTTCCCCACGCCAAAAATAAACATCTTATAACTTAAATGCTTAATTGCTTTCACACGGACATGCTGTGTGCCGAAAAAAAACCCATAAGTGGAGCTTAACCATGCAGGGCCGGTTAGCTCAGTTGGTTAGAGCGTGGTGCTAATAACGCCAAGGTCGCGGGTTCGATCCCCGTACGGGCCACTCTCCCTTTTGCTGTTGCTTCTGTTTTATTGAAGACACCAATTCCAAAATGTTTCACCCAGTAACACCTGCACAAAAGAGTGAATACTCCCTGTGTCACTGTGATAATAAACTGCCACTGCCGTCTACTGTAGTATATGTGCAACTACACACCTTCTTCAGTATGGCAGTCCTTCTGAAATAGTGGGGCACATGTTCCCTGCAGCCCACCCCCTCTCTGACGAATGTTTCCAGTACCTTGTTGAATCGGTGCCGCGAAGGATTAAGGCAGTTCTGAAGGCAAAAGTGGTCCAACCCGGTGCTAGCAATGTGGACCTGATAAAGTGGCCAGTGAGTGTATATCCATATGCATCATCAGGTCATTCCGGAACATCTGAGTTCCTCGATGATGTCATACAGGTATTTTGGAATGCCCAAACCAACTGTCCCAGAATATTTTGGCATTCTTGCTTGGACCCCGAGACAGGAACAGTCACAAATCATTGCTGAGTGCAAGAATTTGGAGAAAGACTTAAAGACGAATTGTCAAACACACACTACAACGGAACAAACAACTTCTGAGACTGACAAAATGAATTCAAATCAGGAGTTACAACAGCTGGACATCAGCTTGAAAGATTTCTTGGAGCGCAGAACAACCTCCCATCTTCAGCTAAAAGAGATCCGTCTATTTTTATACCAGGTGGCTACAGCTTTGAGCGTCCGTCTGAACTCAGGGATTGCTCATGTTAGTCTGACCCCTGAGACTATAAAACTGGTGGATCACGTGCTTGAGCCAGCAAAGGTGGAACTCATCGATTTGAGCTCCATCGAGAAATCACGTTGTGGATCAAGAATAGAGTCCAGGTGGTACAGGGCTCCAGAAGTTTTTCTGGACCTCCCCTCGAAGAACAACACAGACATTTGGTCCCTGGGCTGCATCGCAGCTGAACTTTTTCTGGGATTTTCACTCTACTTTGGTTGCTGCGATTACGATATGATCTGGAGTGTGACGCAGACTCACGGTCCGTTTCCAGAACATCTTCTCAGTGCTGGACTCCTAACGAGCAGGTTTTATCTGAGAAACCCTTCAAACCAGTGGAAACTTATGACACCAGAGGAATTCGGGGCCAAGCCTCTGATCGACGGCGCGTTTGGATCCCTAGATGACGTCAAGAAATTCCACCGTTTCAGTTATGCGTCAGGAGCAAACGCTGCAGCGGAACAGACGGACCTGGAGAACTTTGTGGACCTGATCAAGCAGATGCTAAAGCTGGATCCTGATGAGAGAATTACACCCAGTCAGGTGCTGCAGCACCCTTTCATCACAATGGACCATCTCATGGATCTCTGGGACGCCAGCTCGCATGTACAGTCCTGCTTTGACATGATGGATGAATTTATTCTTCAGGATTCAGGCTCAGAGGAGGATGAAGAAACTTCTGAAGACCAGATATTGATCCAGAACAGTCCTTCAGGAGTGAATTCAGGCTCGGAGCAGGAAGAGGCCAAATCCACTCCAGGAGAAGCTTCTGAAGATCAGGTTTCGATCCAGAACCCACCTTCAGGAGCTGAGGAGTCTGTCATGCAACGTGCAGACTCAGAAATACAGACGCCAGAGGAACTTCAATCGGTGTTTGAGGATAATTGTTGCACAAACAACAAGAAGCCTCCACTGAAAAGAAAAATGGATGACATGATAAGTAGCTGCAGGATTCGTAAGAGCAGCTCCCCACCAAGGAAAAGGAGGAGAATTTGTGAGGAAGAAGCACCTTTAAAAAGACCCTTCAGTGAAATTTCAACTGACACTGAAGACATCACAGAGACTGTAGCCCCAGAACGGAAAAAGATAAAGAAGGAAGAGGAAATTAAATTGGCACCAGTGAGCACCTCTGTGCCTCTGCCCACCTCTACTGAGGTCTCCTCCTCAAAGAGAAAGAGGACAGAAGAGGAAGAGGACGCAAGCGCCTCTGAGGATGTCCCTTCAACCAACAGGCGATTGATCCGGCTCAAACGCCCAAGGATAGAAGAGAAATCAGCTTCATGCTGTGACAGCAGAAATCCAACGAGCGTGACGCCACAAACAAGACCGGACAAACCACAACCCAACGTCTGGATCATCGGGTCCAGTTACATCAGACGAGGAGAGGACGCAGCGCTTCAGATGTTTGGAGAAAACTTTGGTCTCGATGCCAGAGTACGGTGGTTTGGGAAAGGCGGCATGCGCTGGAATGACGTCCTTCCTCGTTTTCATGCGGAGGTCTCCACACAGGGCCCCCCGGACATTTTGGTTATCCACGCTGGAGGTAACAATCTGGGACTGGTACCGGCACCGGAGCTTGCATCTGCGATGGAGAAAGACTTGAGGCAGCTCCGCAAAGACTTTCCCCAAATGGCCGTTGCACTTTCAGCCATTAACGAACGGCAAGTGTGGAGGTACGGAAACCCCAGGAAAGTTTATAAAGACAGGACAACAGTCAACTCGATCATGAAGAAGGCTGTTGGATGCCTTGGAGGTACGATGATTGAGCATCCTCTGGTGAGATACTACGACAAAACCCTGTATCTGCCAGATGGAGTGCACTTCACCAAAAAAGGAAACAACGTTTTCCTGAGTAGCATCCATTCAGCTATCAAGAAGATTCTCCTGACAATGACTACAAAAATGAACATTTAAGCCATAAGACCTAATGAATGTACATATGTGATGTAAATATGAACTTGTAAACTGTTGTGCATGTAATTAATTGTGAATTTTTTTTTTTCAACTTTTTTCTGTGTGGATTTTATATGTTTTTCTTGTGCATATTTTGGTGTTCTCAATCTAAATAATAAACCCAAAACAAAAAAAAGAGATCAATGTAAGAGTGATAATTTACTGTGAATAGGATTGTTTTTTTATGTTTGTGTTTTTTGTTTTATGTAAAAATTCAGTGTCGTGGCACCTTTAAAACAGCTTCAGTTGACAAAAGTTTTGTACTGACTAAACCGAATAGACAAATAAATTCATCCATACCAACATCATCAATGAATATCAGCTAAGTTATAAGTGTACACATATACAGTCATGGAAAAACACATTTTTTTCTTCACTTTCTCGTTCATTTTAATACCCAGTACCACTAAACGTCATCATGTGACTAAAACAGACAGAAAAGAAAACACTGAATGCATAAAAGCAGTGTTTTTGGCAGTACAACGCCATAGCTATTGATGTAAAAACTTAAGTGATTTAGGTTATAATCAAGAAAAAACCATGGAAAATGGTAAGATATCAGCTCTTAAATAAAACTCTTATGAGCAATCTTTGTGGTTATCGTTATGTTTGTCCAAACAAATGTACCTTTAGTTGTACCAGGCACTAAAATGAACAAGAAACTGAAGAAAACAAGGGTGGTCTAATCATTTTTTCCATGACTGTAAATCATCAGTCACTGTGAGTTGAAAATAAATATAAAGACAAGGGCATTATGATAAAGAATTTGCAGTAGTGGATGTAGTTTACTTTGTCATAAAAAGCACATTTTTGCTATAAAATCGCAAATTTTTGAAATCGAATCATAATTTTGTGTCACAAATTGTCCTGCTTTTCTCTTCAGTCCCTGTTTTCTGAAATGTCGAGTTGCTATATTTGTCTGGAGCCCTTACCGCAACACAGGATCAGTGACTTAGACTTTTTTTGATGTGAAATGCCTGTTAGTCCATTCGTTCTTTTTATCTATTTATTTTTTTTTTTTAATTATTTTTTTCATAACAAAGAAAACATTAACAACTGTTGGTGGTGTTACATAAAACAGTACAGGACTCTGACAGATATTATGACATGAAATGAAGTATAAAATACAAAAATAATGACAGCATCAGGATCATTATCAAACAACCTTAAGACATTAAGTCAAGGACAGGTTGCCAAATTTTGTAAAATGTATCTGCAAATCAAATACAGAGCCCCAAAATGATTGTATCTTATGACATAATACG
The DNA here is from genome assembly GCA_018398805.1 of Hirundichthys speculiger. Taxonomy (NCBI): domain Eukaryota; kingdom Metazoa; phylum Chordata; class Actinopteri; order Beloniformes; family Exocoetidae; genus Hirundichthys; species Hirundichthys speculiger. The sequence goes on along the minus strand of JAGFBZ010002451.1, from coordinate 237,425 downwards.
AACTGGTGAATTAGTGTACCTTCTTCACACTGACACTTAATACATTGGGATGATATCTGTGGAAATATTTTCTGCAATCTGGAGGGAGAATAATGCAATCTATGCACTACTTTGAACTGTATTAAATTGTGTCTTGCATTAATTGAGCTATAGTGGATGTTCTTAATACAATTCTCCCACATCTCAGTCCATTCATTCTTTTTTTTTTTTTTTTTTTTTTAATATTTTTATTGGTATTTTCATGAACAAATAGACAAACAAGTAAACAATACAGTAACATTGGTCAATGGAGCAGTGATAAAGCAACAGAGCAATTTGTAGGCAAGATAAAATCAGGTCCAAGAACCAAAGGAGAACAAAAAGTTAAGGGTATTTAAAAAAATAAAAATAAATAAATAAAAATAAATAAATAAATAAAATGAAATAAATAAATAAATGGAAAAGGAAAGAAAAAGAAGAGGATAAGCTAAAATAAAAAAAATAAATAATAATAAAGATATTAATGAAAAAAAAAAGGGTGGGGACCAATCAATCAGGAGGCAGAGACTGAAGAGTCCATTCGTTCTTATTCGGTGGACACAAAATCCCAACTTCATTGGAAATGGGGTTTGTACTTTAAGCAAAGGACACAAACAAGAACATACATGTGCACACACACATGCACAAAAAAAAAATACAAAACACAATACTGGAGAGGAAAGCCACTGTACCCGTGTCCTTTTTTGCATTATTATACGACAGTGAGTGGAAATTATGAGGTCATTATTAAGAGGTTCTGTGTCAAAATTGTGATACCAAGTCAAACTTATGAGATATTATTATAAGATACTAAGTCAAAAGTATGAGCTAGAAGTATGAGATATGAGAAATTAAATTCCATGGAGTCACTGGTGTGAGTATTGAGTGGAAAAGTCAGTCCAAACCGCAGCCAGCTGGTCTCCTGCTGGCGCGCTGTTCCTCTAACCCGCCACCAGGTGGTGCCGTTGCGCCGCCCGCGCCGCGCTCTCTCTCCCTGCCCGACTCGCAGGGGTGCTCGGTCGGTGCCGGAGGCGGCGAGTCGCTCCTCATTGTTCCAGTGGAAAGCTTTATCCGCGGCTGCCCACATTTTATCCCAATGGCTGCCGCGCTGAAACCACGTCCCACCTGAGAGGACCGAAAAACTTAGTCGCGGACCAGCGCGCGCGGGATTTACCGTCTGCGTCGGAGCCAGAAGTAGTTTCTGGGGGGACAGACCGTGGATCCAGAAGGAAGAAGGGGGGTAAGGAAACCGCGCTATCCGGATTATGGAGCGAGGTTACACGTAGCCTCGGTGGTATTCCTCGCTCAGGGCGCACTTAGATGTGCGTTTTTCCTTTTCTTTCCTCTTTCTTTTTGCGACACGATTACCGGTTTTGAGAGTGACGATTTTCGGTTTTTAATGCAACAGTGCGTTTTAGTCGTTGGCTCTAATCTGCTGAGCTTTAGGGGGTCCAGCTGAGCTTCTGTTACTGTCAGCTTATAGTAGTGGCTCCTACAAGCATTTTATTCCTTTTTTTGGATTATTATGAAGTGGGCTGGTGTGACATTTTGTAGCTGATTTATCTTTAATGTGGTAGCTTTTTGGTGTCTGCCCTTAATTTTTTCCAGTTTCTTGCATTATTAATGCCTTTTCTGCAAGCCTTATCATTGTCAAACCACATGCACATTAATCTTGAGCCGTGCACATACGTACACCAGCATGTTGCCTTTACTGTAACCTCTGGCGTAAAGGATTACTCTGCTAACCTACATTCTGCGGGCTGCTCTTCGCCAACTGTCCCTGGATGTATATGGCTTTAGATAGAGGTGTTTCTGTTTCACTTCACCTGACAAAGCTGCTCCCTTTTTGGGTGGAACAGCTTTTCCACATTGATATATATATATATATTATTGCACTGCTGGTCTTTCCAGGTGGGGTCAGAGCACGGGGGTCACCAAGGAGGCATTGGTGGCCTCTCTTATCACTTTACTTTCCTGTTTACTTTTGCAGTCAGTAGTTACATGGTGTTATTCTCTCTCCTGAGGGCAGCAGGGGGGCTAAATGGCTCTGAGGGGGGGGAGAGGAGGATGTCACCTTGATAAAATGTGGTATCGGGCACAGCCATCGATCGTCTTGGTGTCGTCTTGCAGTCTTGTCATGGTCGTGCATGTTGTGATCTAAATCAACTGTTCAGCTGTTTTCACTTTTATATTCAGTTAGCCCGGACCAGGCGTAGCCGTGAGCCCAGTACCCCCGTCTCGTTTACAGCTGTTTCCACTGGTACGTAATGAACCGATCCCCACCGTATAGTGCCATTTTTCCATCGAAGCTGAAATTATTCAGCCTTTAATTCTTTATTGAGTTAAAGAATGACTTCATTGTTCGTGAATTTCCCGTTCTGATGGGAATACTGCTTCAAAGCAGTATGAAATCCCCCCCCGACGCCACACTCGTGCATCCATAACATCTCTTTTAGTTGGTGTCACGGCGTGACGATAGATCCTCTTTGATCTCTGACAGTTTCTTTTGTTCCTTTTTTCGTTATTTTTTATATCTTCCGGCCCCTTTACCTATGCGGTGATTTAGCACGCTTTTGAACAGTCAGTTTTCTTTTGGAATGAAAGTTCCCACATCATATTTGATTGCCAAACTTGTTTCGCAGCTGGCAGGCGTTGGCTGTTATGCAACATCCATGTTAATATTCCAACATATATGTTATCATATTTTGTGAAAAAGTTGCTACTTTTTTCACATCTCCGGCTTTACTTCCAGATTAGTTGCATCATATAAAGCTTTTCTGTGTACGTGTATTACACAGCCTTGCATTGAGTTCTCAGGGCCCGGCTCCGCTCTCGCTAACTCTTGGGAAACTTTCCGCCAGCAGCAGTTCAAAGGCTGCCGGAGAGGCCTCGGCGAGTTAGCGTCCCGCCGCTGGACGCTCCCACAGTAGCTTCCTTTGTGCGCGCTGTGTGACCGGCTCGCTCTGTATTCCTCTCTTGCACAACAAAAACGCCACGTAAAAAATCCTCCCGGCCCCTGCCGAGGAGATGAAGAAAAGCTCTGAATTTCCACTTTTTTTTTAGGCTTAATCGGTGGTGACATTGATCCCGGGGGCCTTAAATCAGGCCAGACAGCATTTATGGGTTCATTTGTGACAGAAAAAGTCTGGAGAAGCAGCGTTTTTGGTGATTACTGCTTCTTGAAAAAACAGAATAAAATAAAGACACGCAGGTGACAGATCAGGCCAGGTAATTAGCATCTGCTTGGTAGTGAACGATGGAGCAGAATCGGACAGTAAACCTTCTCTTTACACTTGTTTTGCTTTGAAGAAAGACACACTGAGGAAGGATTTGAGTACCATGAGTGGGCGGGTGTTGGGTTTCAAGAGCAGAATATCTGAGGTAGCTACCGTCACGCAGGACTGAGCCATTCTCCTAAACTGGAAGTTCAGTATCAGCTGGGAAGTTGCACACAACAACAACGACGAGGCGCCGGTGTTCCCACAGGTGTAATGAGTAACCTGAATGTCAGGTCCCTTCGTTGTCGGGTCACTTCCTTGGCCCGGATCCAGTTTCAGCTTTTCACACCGAGCTGGAGAGAAGTAACAACCTGTGCGTGCAGTCGGGGGGATTAGGGAGGTTCGTGCGGTTCGTTGTGAGCCTTTGCCCTTGATGCCTTCGTGTTGTACAAAGTGGTGAGTTCACACATGAAATTAAAGGGATTGATTAGGTTTGCGAGGCAAAAATGGAAATAATACAGTTAATAGTTTGTGGGAAAACTGTATTTACACATAAAAGCTTCACAATCTAATGGCATGTGGTTGTGTGGTCCAATGGGGTCGAAGGCGCATCTTTTTGTTTTGCTTCCTGAAAATCAAAGTTAAATCCAGGCTATTTTTTTTTGTACAGAAGAGGAACATAAATACAAATATAACAGACAAATCCTAGACCCCAAATACGAGATTGTACCCAACACTGTTTTTTAGGGGTCCACGATAACTATCGGGTCGATAACAGGAAATTATGACGTCATCCCGATAAGTCCGATATCACGACGAACAACCCCAATAACATATATATTTTTGTCAACATGGCAGTGTCTCGCTCCCTCTGAGCCTTGAATGACCAGCAGTGAATGTTATGTTCAAGTAACGTCGGCATAATCAGAAAAACGATTACTCAATAAGGAAAATCAAGAATACCCCCTCATGCCAGAAAACAACTCGTTAACTCGGTCATAATTTTGGTAGTTGCTGACCTTAATTGATATTTGCAGTATTTTCCCCACATGTTACACATAAAAAAGAAAAAAAATAGAAAAGGCCGAAAGAACGACTAGCAAACGAGGGAACGTGGGAATTTACGTTACACCTTGAATGCAGCCTGCAGCACCGCGTTGATCACAACAAACATGGCGGCGATGGCTTCGTTAAAGTTTCAGAAGAAGATAGTTTGGTGGTTATTTGTGACGAATCCTTCGAGGGACTTCTACGAGGAGGGAAGCACAAGCTTTAATACGTAAAACGCGATCGGCCACCTACAACATAACAATCACTTCCATGGAGTTTTGAAATCGCGCTAACGTGAGCTAACGGAAGCTTTGAAATCTGCAATTTTGTATGCTCCCTGACGCTAAAACCGGAAGTGTAACCATGGCTGATCACATGGTGCGTGACGTCACTCCGATATCGAGAATGCTAACGTGAGCAAGCCAGCAGCAGTCTCGCCAGTCAGTAATGCAACTTATTTAAGATAATGTGAGATATTAAATAGGTTTGTTTGATAGCTTTACAAAAATGTTTGAGAGGATTGCCAATAGTTTTTCTTAGGAAAAAATAAATATCTGTCAAAACTATTTTTGATTTTGTTCATAGTATTGATGTAATGATCTTAGGTATATGTGTGTGTTATCGGTATTGGCCTTTATGAGCTGAAAGTTATCGGTATCGGTTTTAAAAAACAGTTATCGCGCGTCCATTACTGTTTTTAACAGCGTTAATGCCACAAATGCGTGTAGATTACTGGTCCTGTTCACCAACTCGACATTCATTCCTCCTTATCCTCGTTGCTTTGTTGACCTCTGGCTGCGTCTCACTTCGTCACATCCAAATGCTGCGCAATAAAAGCCCCTTGACGTGCATGCGAGCGTTTCGTAGAAAAATGATGACACAAAGTGCTGAGTTTTTCGCGTTATGCAGTAACGTGTCGCCAAAACATTGCTTTAGAAATAAAGGCATGTCCGTAACTCAAACCTGATTCAAGTAAATGTGTGAGGCCACATTTACCTCTGCAAAAGCTTACAGACAACCAGAATTAGATCCTTTATTGTTTGAACCTCAGTCGAAGTATTTATTGCTGCATTTCATCCCTTCTTTTCGTCTATGTTCTGAACTCACACTTCATTAGATATACCAGTCTCACCTTTAAAAAAAAAGCTGTATTTTTTTAGCCTTTGGAGGAGACTTTTGGGGTGAAACTGTGTATTTTCTCAGTAAATTGCATCAGACATGCACGAGTGTTTGGTGACGGCTGTTCCTGCTCGCTACACCGCCCATTAGTCCCAGTCTGTTCATCAGAGTTACCAGTGAGGAGGGAATGGGAGACGAACCTGCTGCATCCTCAGCCAGTCTCTGGTTGTAAACTGTTTTTCAGCATTTATTGACATGACTTGAGTTTGTGAGGTTCAACTTAGCGAGGGCAGGAATGTGTAGCCTGACTTCTAAACATTCCTCGGTCGTGATGTCACCAGCTGTCTGAGTGGGCATATTTATTGTCTGAGGCTGAGGTTTATCAAGCGTGGGATGGAGGTTGGGGGGGGGGGGGGGGGTTGTTGAAAATGCGTGTGAGGAGATAAGGGGGCTGAGCATCTTTGTGTTGTCAGACTATCTCATCTCTCCACGACTCGTGAAGCCACGATTCAAGTCTGGACTGGCCTTAAACTGAGCTCTATTTGTAAATCCCACCTGCATGTTGCCGTAGCCGGAGGGTGTAGGTGTCTGGTAGACGTCTGCTTTTCTGTACAAACTTAAAATTCAGCTGCTATGTTGTGTGGCACTGCCCAAATCTGTGGTTTTATACACTCATTTCATCATTTTAACTGATGACTAAAGCTGGAAAGCTCACTGAAATGTCATGTGGTTTAAACATTGTGCAAGGCCAATTTAACCCCGACTGAATACATGTGGGAAGATGCTTCACACATTTCTTGAACCATTTAAAGGATGGGAGTTTCCTTCCCAGCAAGGAAGAAGTTATTTATTTTTACATTTAACACAAATCTTTAACCCTCACTTAAGCAGTTGCTCTGGTCTACCAACGCGAAGCACTTAAAATTCCTGTAAAAGGAGATCTGGGATGCCTAACAAGGGAATTGTTTACCCCAAATTAACCAACAAATGAAAGATATTTAAAATTAAGGCCTGGATGTTAAAGGGAACGTTTGAACCCTCTTGTTTAACATTCTCCACTATGTATTTAAAAAGCCGAGACTCTAAAATATCCCAAAATCACAGCCTGAGGAGGATTGTTGGCTGGAAGCTCAGAGGAAAAACTGTCGCTGTCTCTTCTCTCCGCCAGACGTGAACTGAGGTCCCTCCCGCTCGACAGCCCCTCATTACAGCGTCCGTCGCCATGGCCGAGCCCGCCGACAGGCCGTCCACCGCTGGACAGAGACTGAGCGCCCCCGAAAGCTTCGGGGTGTCCACCCTGGAGCCGGGCCGGCGCCCCCCAGCCCAGCCTCCGGGGAGACAAGTGTCCATACGGGTCCAGATGCTCGACGACACGCAGGAGGTCTTCCAGATATCGGTGAGTGACCCCCATTTGTCTTTTAAAAATGATTGAAAGCGTGAGAAAAGTGTTTGATGCCTTCAACCTTGTCAATGACAGGGTTTTAATGTAGAAAACTAGGCTAAAAAGAGATGGATTTTTGTTGTTAAACCTGAACGGATGTTTGCTGATGAGCTATAATGACCTTTTCTCTCATTGATTTAATCCTTTTGGGTCCTTTTGCGAGGCCACAGTTATAATATGTTGCACCAAAAACCTCCCACTGCCTGGTTGTGATTCACTTTTAGGATGAACTCGATGGCAGGAGAGGCAACAGCAGCACTCAATATATGCTCCATATATGTAATAAGAAGTGCTGTATGAATGAGAAACGCTTTTATATTGCTTTATAGAACCCTGACAAGGTTGAAAGAGGCTTTAAACCTTAAATAAGGACCGCTGATGTGTTATCACCATAGCTTGTAGTGCTGGGCGATATGGAAAAAATCATATATCACGATATGGATTATTTTATATCACGATAACGATATATATCACGATATACCATAAGTTATTCTCTGAAAAGTTTGACAAAACTTTCATTGCTTACTTTTCAACTTTATTTTGAAAGGACATTTAGCTGAACTGTCACAAACATACATTTTAGTGCAGTAAAAACAGGTAGGTACAGAGGTACAGTAGCTTTCACATTTTTTTAAAGTGCACAACAGTTTCTGAGAGGAAAAAACACATTTTTGCACTGAAGTTCAGCTATAAAAAATAAACACAAATTATTTTTCAACTTTCTGAAATCTGTAACCTTGTAGTGCAAAGTTTGCAAACCAATATAAAGTGTCTAAAGTAAACATCAGGGTTGAAGAGAACTCTGTTTAAGGCATTAACCATGAATAAAAGTGCAAACATAAAAGGCTCCTTTGTAGAAGTAGATATGTTTCTATCAAATTTATCGTTGCAGGTTATTTAATTACATATTTGCTGTAATAATTGATAAAATTAGGTTAGAAACGATAGAAACGATAGAAGAGAAATGGCACGATACACACTTTTCTATCGTCCCCACGATATGTATCATCATATTGCCCAGCATTAACAGCTTGTGTAGTTGAATTGTGATAAAATAAGTCGTATAACAACGTGCATAAATAACTGGAGCTCTGTCACTGAACACCTCTGTATATTCTGCTGAAACCTGTTAGACCAGGTGAGGTTACGGCGATATTCACATGAGTGACTGGTGCAAATCTGCAGGAAAGACGGGTTTATCAGGTGGTTTATCGGTGCAGATATTCCACTATCTTTTATATCCTCTGTCCTTTTTGAGCCCATCTTTTCTTGTCATTCAAAGAGGATAGTTCAATATGCTCCATTCATCTTGAGTCTTATCTCGAATCTGCACTTCCTGAAGACACAAAGGAAATGGTGGAGAAGCCGGCTTCCTGTCTGAGCTCACCACACCTACTGACCTCTGATCCTCCGAGTCTCCCTGCGACGTCTTGCTTCGTTTGGCACGTGAACCGTGTCGTCTATAAATGCTCTCATCGCTTTTATAAAGTCAGCGGTTCCTCTATTTCCAGCCCCATAATGTTCCTGCCTCATTAACCCAGTCGTCAGTGTAACTGTATAATGTTTGGATATTATAAGCCAGTATTCACCCTGCAGGCGTCCACAGCATTTGCATGTGTTTTGAATCTAGCTTGAGCGTTTCAAGAGTGTGCGCTTGCACAAGAGTGAGGCTTTGCGGTGTGTGTGCCTGCTTCCTGACTTCCTAATGCTGTTTAGAGAAAGTATTCCTCTGACAGCCAGCGCGGCCGCCGCTGTTGATGACGTTGCTGCTGCTGCTGCTGCGGTGCGTTGGTATGTCATCTCTGGGGCGGGAGTCGTCTTTCGATTTCTGATTTAACCGCCCCCCCCCCGAGCTGATAGACGGAGCGGTTTCTCGTCCTGCTCTGCAATTTGCATACCTTTTCGAACACCCAGCTGCCGTGTTATCAGGGAATATTTTGAGAGGGAGTTTTGTGATGGTAGTTAAGAAAGAATCCAGTGTCTCAGCTGGTCCGTCCTGGGAGGCTTAATTGGCTTTTGTGGAAATGCCAAGAATGTATGTGGCTCTGAGCGCCTGAGGATGTTTCTGTGGCTCGGAGGATAGTCAGACGGAGCGCTGATTTATGGCTGAAGAACGTCCTCTACATGGGTGCTTGCCAGTGCTTTTCAAATTCCTAAATTGGTGTCTTCTCAATTTATAGTAAGAACATACAGCTTGCGGTTCTGTTGATGAAGGGTCTTCGATTTCCAGTCCTCAACCTCTGGAACAGCAACGCACAGCGGTATCATCTCTGTGTAACGACGGCAAAGGAGCCTCATTAATGACGTCTTATTACAAATTCAACTAAATAAGTGAGGCATTGCTTATACAGTTTGTCACATCTTATCTCTTTCTTTTTATGCTACAAAGGCTTCCAGTTTATTTGCGCAGTAGGTGCAGTCTAACGTGTGAATCCAGAGATAAGCCGTGAGCTCAGACCAGTGTTCTCTCTGCAGGGAGGCTCGGTTCATCGTAGATCATTAACCTCAACCAGGGTTCAGTTGGACACCACCAGTCAAGTCTGAAGCTTTTTTACACTTAAAGTAACACAATTGTCATTGCCACTGTTTGCATAGTGTGATGATCTCATTATATCGATTAGAGTTCGGAGAAGCTTCACTGATAGATTGTAATTTAACACATGCTGGCAAAACCAAAAACCACGGTGTGACGCAAAGTTAGATCGAGATAAAGATTGTTATGCTGGGCAGTTCTCCGATATGGGTCTGTGATGTCACAGTACCCTGAAAAATCTGAACTGGTCACGAAACGGCACACAGACTCGGGGAGCCTCAGTCAAGATAGCAGAGTTGAGTTTTTGGACTGATTGGCACTTCAGGTACAATAACAGATACTCCCAAGTAGAGCTGAGCAATTTTATCGATTCTGCGATATATATCGATATTTTATTTCCCAGAGAGTATCGATTATTCAGCCGCGGGTATCAATATTCTAAGCTTCTTTCAAAACCTCCGTGTCCCACCTTTAAAAGCTTGCAAGTAACAATTTGCACTGTTTAAATAAATAATAAATAAATAATAATAAATAAATTTTTCTCAACAAATCTTTTATTCATTTTGTCCAGCATTTGCAAGCTGCCTGTCAGCCATACAGTCATGGAAAAAATTATTAGACCATCATTTTTTCTTCACTTTCTTGTTCATTTTAATACCTGGTACCACTAAACGTCATCATGTGACTAAAACAGACAGAAAAGAAAACACTGAATGCATAAAAGCAGTGTTTTTGGCAGTACAACGCCATAGCTATTGATGTAAAAACTTAAGTGATTTAGGTTATAATCAAGAAAACCGTGGAAAATGGTAACATATCAGCTCTTAAATAAAACTCTTATGAGCAATCTTTGTGGTTATCGTTATGTTTGTCCAAACAAATGTACCTTTAGTTGTACCAGGCATTAAAATTAACAAGAAACTGAAGAAAACAAGGGTGGTCTAATAATTTTTTCCATGACTGTATAATGTGTAATTGATGCTTTTACAAGATGTCACCAAAATCACTTTGTCCCTTTAAAATCTTTCAGAAAATGATGTAAATGTATTGTAAGATGAATATCGATATATATCGTATCGTGAGCCGAATATCGTGTATCGTATCGTGAGATTAGTGTATCGCTACAAGCCCTACTCCCAAGCTCCAAAAAAGTGTTTTCTCCCCTTCCCCACACCTCAAATACCCCCCTTTAATGAAAAATATTATAAGTTTACCCCTAAAAACATGTCTTCAAAAACAACAGTTCCTTAGATCCAGATGGTTGACGCTCATCTCTCGTGTTTTAATCCTCAAACGTCCGTGTCCTCCGGCTGTTTCCGGCGCTCGTATCGTCAGCCGTATCCTCAGGCTTTCGTCTGGGACGGACTCTGTCAGTCGGACTCCTCCGAGGCGTGACGTGGACTCCATTAGATCAGAAGCAGGACCACACAGACTCTCTGCTGTTTTCAGAGACACAGAGCCTGAATACCGCTGGAGCTTTCTCATGACAGGACAAAGGGCCTCATCAGCTCCAGTATATAAAACAAGCTAAAGCACCTGTTTATGTGTCACTGCTGGATTATTCTCTTTAACCCTGTTGGTTCTGATGACTGTGCTTTACTTAAATGAAACGTTACATGTCATTGGTGCATATAGCGTCAGTGGCCACGACTGTTTCTTCTGCTACAAACACTAACATACCCCTGTCTTTCTATCTTTGAAAAGACTCTGTTGATATATTGCAGTTCCAAGCTGAAAGCTTAACCCTCACGAACAAAACCATCTTAAACTTGTTGGGTCCAGCAGTTTGGTTTCCCTCATGAGTATAGTGAGCTCTCAAACGCTTTCACAAACGCACACATTTGACGGTTTCATTATTAATGTGGAACAAAGGCAGCGTAGTGGAGGGGTGATGAATTATTGACAGGAAAGTGGATGTTCTCTTTGTTTATTTGTACTCATTTTTCAGAAAAAAATAAAAGCAGTGGCCTTGTTGAGACCAGTAGTCAACATGGGTGCTGAAACCCGGTCCTGATGAGGTCACGTCCGGAGGCGTGGCTAGGATGAGGAATCAAGTGTGGATTGCCCACAAAGCCGGAAAGTGTTCTCGTAAGAACGGTTGGGCAAGCTTATGCTTGTGTTTGCATGCGCGGTGAATAATGGTGGATGCTTGTAACCCATGTGAGTAATTCAGTGTGAATAAAACCATTCACTGGGTCTGTTTCTCTGAAAGTCAGACTAACTGCATCACATCTGTAGTCGGGGCTGCACACAGCAGACAAACTCTGGCTTTCATTCTCGTCTACACTTTGTTGTTTCCTTACATGCCAGTTAGCAGCGAATTTATAGCAGGGCTTGTCGTCATACATCAAGTCTCCGGCTTCTCATTCTGTCAGTTTTAGAGGAGGTGTTAATATCAATCCATGGCTTAAATAATATGAGATACAAGAGAGAACTGTAAATAAACTATCATCTGGCACATAAAGGGCAACAGACTGTAATTCAGTCGTACTTGTAATTTATTTGTAGAAATAGCTCTATAAACCTTTATGCAAAGAGAATGTGCTGTAAATAGGGCTGGGTATCAACAATCAATACCTTTCTGGTATCGATTTGAATTGCTTCGACACCATTGTGAATTCAAAAACGCCATAAGAAGAAACTTTATTGATCATAGCAGGGAAACAAATATATTCTGTAGAAAAAATGTCCATGTTACCTTGTAACAGCACCACCATTTTACTGTTTAAGAACACTTAAGCTCCGCCCCCAAACACCCCAAATGTGAGGTGTGGATAACATTGTCACATTGCTTGAGTTTCCCCTGTTTAAAATAAAAGAGGATACAAAAATACTGTTCTTATACGTCAGGAAAGAGGCTTGTCTGGCAGCTGAATTGAATAAATCTTCACAACCATTAGGGGTGTGAAAAAAAAATCGATTTGGCAATATATCGCAATTTTCGGTCGCCCAATATAATATCGATTTTTCAGCTCCTAATATCGATTTTTTTCAAAAACACTAATAATAAACAATAAATAGGTTATTTTGAAGCAAATAGTTTTGACTCAATTTGTTCTCTGAATGATCAATATTATCTGATGAACATATACAGCAACTTGATTTTTCATCTCTACTTTTAATTTTGATATTAACTGGGTAGAATATCGCAATATATCGTGATATTGCGATATTGTGATAATATCGCATCGTGACCCAATTATCATGATACATATCGTATTGCGAGGTCCTTGCCAATACTCACCCTTAACGACCATAGCAGCAGAACCGGATGGACTCATCCCCTAGTTTTGGTGTTTGGTGCATTTAAACTTAAATTAGTGTGTAAGAGCAGACAAATGTTAGCATCTAATGGAGCGCAAACATGACTCAAGTTAAAGCATAACCATAAATTCTTTGGATAGAAAATAGGATGCAGTAAATCTGAATGTTACAAGCTCTGACAAGAAAATTGCAGTTGGTACATCTCTTGTTCACTTCTTATTACAGCTGTTTTTAATACCATTTTCTTTGATAGGAACAAATGGATTTGTGGAAGCTTAAAAGGCATTTTCAGTGTGCAAGTCTGTGCAAGAAGAGCCAAAAGAAGAGGGAATCAGGAGTGGCCTTTTTTGATCCTGCTGGTGTTTTTAGATTTAGCCTTGATTTTCCCACCTCTTCCCCTCTTGATGTAGCAGTAATTCACCACACATGGACAGCAGTGATGCTGACGGCGATAAAGCCCCGCTGATTCCCTGGAGATCAGTTGAGCTCCTTTAAGCCTCTCCCCCGTGGACCTTCCCTCACTAAGAAATCTCATTTGCTCACATGATGCCGTTATGAGACTTTAAGGGGGAACAAAATAAAACCTGCACATTGAGGACCTGATGAAAGCACTCACTTTTGTCGTCTGTTGAGTCTCTTTCTTTCATCAGAATTGATTTCACATCCAGTAGACTGCGGTTTGTCTCTCAGGCGTTGATTGCTGGTGTCCTGCCTTGTCCCGCATGCTAACTTGACCTTAATCCCTGTAAGACCATCCAGTATATCCACACCAAGATTGACTTTCTCAGTGGATGACAGAAGCGTTGAAACCACTTCGACCGCAGCAGCGTTGGGGAAACGGTGTGCTTTTGCTTAACAGTATCACAATAAAGGTCTGTAATGGATGATTGGATTATTTCTTGGTGTGGCGCTACGCTCCTGACAGCATGTGCTCGTGTGCGTTTTTGCGTACAAGAGGGCTACTGGGGGATATAAGGCTCCAGAGGGGGAGGGTTATGAGAATTAGGATGATAGATCTGCTCTGTAGACGACACAGTGGATGGTCTCGCAGTCCTGTGATAAATAAGCAACATGTCCCCTGCCGCACACATACACATGGACCTTTGCTGCGCTGTGAGGCAGTTGACGTTTACAATGGATGGGCCTCGGTGTGGCTGCTGTCTGGGGACTGAATGTGGAGGGCAGATATGGAGGCAAATAGATGGAGAAAGCAATAAAGTTACTGACAAATACGGTCATGCAGTAATAAATGGATTTCCCTTTTATTTAAAAAAAAAATAAAATCTGCATTTTTTTGTTGGTTGCAAATGCATGAATCCTTCAATTTAATCATATGAGGTTCAAATCTTGTGTCTAAAGATTTATAGTCTGATAAAAACCCATTTGTGGATTGACTGTATTGTATTCCTCCTTCAAAAACGAGGCACGTGGGGCTCATTGTTCTGCTCCCACCACCATGTTTAGGCCCTGAAAGGCAGAGGAAGTCAGTTCTTCCTCATACAGTCTATGGTTTCAATGCAAGCTTCCATCTGTGAATTAGTATGCAATTTCATCCAGCTCTTAACGGTTCAAATCTTTTAATTTCTGGATGTTTGCAGGGCTTTCTAAGAGGATGTGGACCAGCAAGGGGCTTTTTTTTTCACAATTATATCTACAATTCCTTCATATATTGGTATATGAGTATTGGCAAGGACCTCACAATACGATATATATCATGATACTTGGGTCACGATACAATGTTATCACGATATGTTGCGATATTCGACCCAGTTAATATCAAAATTAAAAGTAGAGATGAAAAATCAAGTTGCTGTATATGTTCATCAGATGATATTGATCATTCAGAGAACAAATTGAGCCAAAACTATTTGCTTCAAAACAACCTATTTATTGTTAATTAGTGTTTTTCCACATTTAAGTATTCACAATGCGTCTAATACATGAATTTCCCTTAAAAAAAAAATCGATATTAGCAGTTGAAAAATCGTATTATATTGGGCGGCCGAAAATCGCGATATATTGCCAAATTGATTTTTTTTTCACACCCCTACTGCCAAGATTGATTTTTTTTGCATTCCCCACACCAATATATAATTATACTTTGTACTATGTAATACACGGTATGCAGTTATGGGTGGAGATTGTGGAGGCATTCAGATAAATGAATAAATAATTTGCTGTCAACATGAAGTGGATAAATGTATCATGTGAGAATGTTAATTATTGATTATAAAAGGGATATCACACATCATGTTGTGTTTTTAAAACATCATGTGTTTGAGTTTTCGAAGTTACAGTGCTTGTTGCTTTGAGAGCATTTCCTGTTTTAGTGTGTGTTGCTGAGTGGTTAAAATGGCGGACGACAACAGACATTAACCACGCAACTGGACGGCTCTCAGCTTCCTGCTCAGCTGCATTTATATGAAAGAGAACCGCCGTACTGCAAGCATCATGTTGAACCGTTTTATTTATAAAAGTTCATGCGCATATAATCACAGAAGCCGGCTGGACTGGAGTCAGACTCTCCGTTCAGCAGCCAATCACAGAGAGCTCCAAGCTTGTCCAACGTTGTCCCACGGACGCCTGACATTTCCAGTGGAAAGAGAAAGACGCAAGTCCTTAGCGATGAGACATGTGACGATGTGTGTTTTGCACACACAATATCTTGGTTTCCTCTAAAGTTGGCACGAGTCCTGGCAGCTGGGGAGCGTGGGAAGAGCCAAGGTGATGTTTAAAGACGGTAAAGGGTAGTTATTTCAGGGTGAGGCTGAAACGTTGGCCTTCTGATCTCTGTGAGTTTATGACTGCTCTCCTCGTCTTTTTCTTTTCTCTTCCCTGCACTCGGAGCTCTTACAGAGCTAACGTTCATTTAGCAGCTCCCATCCATCATCCTTTGCAGAGAATGTCCCTGTGAGTGTATAAAACCCCCCGAAGAACTCGGTCCTGCACTGAAATACAATAAACTAATGTTGATGCTGTTTTTACGGGTTCACAAGGGCCATGTTGATCCATGTCGTACGTGAGTTTACGGGCTTCAACTTGCATCAAGTGCATTTGAGCCTTCTCATACCCTGCAGCTCTACAGATCAGTTAGACGCTTCTAGAATTAAATATTTAATCAGGCTTATACATGTAATATCCTCCCCTTAATGAGAGTCTCACACAAGGGAGATAAATGGAACATTGGACTATACCATCAATAAAACTGAACACTAACATTTACATGCACAGATTATGAAAAGAATCACACGTGCTGTGCTTTTAGAGTGTCCAGATGCAAATTACAACCTGGGAACAGTTAGGAGGCCACGGTCTGGGGTTTGTAATCATTGGAGGGCACAAATGAGGTCAAGAAGTCTGAGGTGTATTTTGGGAAATACCAGGAACAGTAAAATTAAAAAAACAAAAACAAATCTAATTGGGTGCCAGTTAGGGGTGAGTATTGGCAACAATATGTATCATGATACTTGGGTCACGATATATCACATCACAATATCAAGATATATTGTGATATTCTACCCAGTTAATATCAAAATTAAAAGTAGAGATGAAAAATCAAGTTGCTGTATATGTTCATCAGATGATATTGATCATTCAGAGGACAAATTGAGTCAAAACTATTTGCTTAAAAACAACCTATTTATTGTTTATTATTAGTGTTTTTGCACATTTAAAATTTAAACAATTTAAATGTGAAAATTAAACAATTTTCCTTAAAAAATCGATATTAGGAGCTGAAAAATCGATATTATACTGGGCGGGCGAAAATCGCGATATATTGCCAAATCGATTTTTTTTTTCACACCCCTTGTGCCAGTGCACAGAAAAGAGTACAGGAAGTGATGCGTTTGTGCATCTTTGCCTGGGTAATGAGTGTTTTGTAGCATTTTGAAGCAACCTGAGACAGTACTGGACTGCACTTTAACCATGTCGTGTTTTTGTTATCACCTGTCTGTCAGCAGAGTGTGAGGATCAACAACACTGTGGACAAAAATATTCCTATCAAAGCCTGCAAAGGATAAAAAAAAATGTTCAATTTTCAAGGGTTGAAATTGCCAGAGTAGTTTGAATGTTTTTGTTTTTGTTTCATAGTTTTGAGTGAGGACGTCGCCTGAAAAGGGCTCATAGCTATAAACAAATGTATTCCTAGTGGATATGGGGCCCCGATAGTACATTTCCCGCTAGCCGCTACCCACAAATTGCGGGTTTAGGAAGCTCTGCTAACCGCTAATGTAATTTTCCGCTCCCTAAAGCCGCTACCTATTATGCCGACTCCCTTACTCACTTTGTAGATGTGGCAATGGGCGTGTCTTTTGTGATCTTGTGATCGAGTAGCTGTATCCTGCATCTCTGCGCGTACAAGAGTGCGTCCAAATGGCATGAATGTGCGTCCACCTGGTCACATGTGGATGTCCACAAACAGCTCCACCTCTTGAATTAACTCTTGTATAAAAAGCATGATTTGGCCTCAGTTGAACCCCTGAGAAAATGGCAGAGATCGTCTTAAACGGTTTGCTCGCCAGTTAAACCATAGACGACCAGAGCGTGTTTACTGGGAACGCACCGACTATCTGGGACTTTCAGGTAGCCGATAGGCTTCTCATTCCGATAGGAATTGTCTATGTAAGAACCTAACCACTTCTATACATAATATAGCGGGTAGCACAGGTGGGATAGCGGGTTTAGGAAAGCAATTTAGAAAGCAATTATAGTGTGCTCAGAAGGTGTTCGTTCCCTGTTTTAGAAGAGAAAAAGCAATTGAAAGGAAAATGTCTATAAGCTGCTACCTCTACCCAGCTACGCTATAACCTGAGGAGCATTTCACCCACCTCACATGGTCACATATTGATCCGGTGTGAGCATGGGGGAGCAGAGAGTGAGACTTGAATAGAAGCGCTGCTCACAGTTCTGCAAAAGTCCAATTTCACTGTTTTGGATTCATAAAAATGTAAACATCGTCTGCCGTTTGAGTATTTGAGTGGACGTTGACGTTCTTTGGCAGCCCACCTGAATAGTAACCATGGACTGGAGGCCCTGTATTTTGTTTATTTCTGTTAGTGACCCAGGTTATGTAAATACGGCATTTGCTTGAGTCTGACACTGAAGAACTGTGTTGTATTATGTAATAGTTGGCATCCACCGGCCGTTTCATTCCTGCGGTCCGAGACCTCAGAGCGGGCCTTCTGACTGTGGACTCACTTTCCTTTCAACTACTTTGTTTTCTCTTTTTTTTTTTTTTTTTCAGCGAGAAGTGCAAATGTAGAATAATCTTCACAAGATGACGAGCGAAGCGTCATCCCCTTAAAGGTTTCATGAAGTGATAAACGTTGGTCCAGTTTTGTGTGATTGGTCCTACTGAGGGTGTTTTCTCACTCTCCTGTAAGGTGGGTTTGTGCACTCGGAGCCACGTGGAAGCATTTAAACCTGCTGAGTTCAAAGACGGGGCCACAGACGGCGCTGCCCTCCAGCTAGAAAGGAAGGAATTAAATGAAACAGACGTTATTGCTCCTGAGTGGAAGACAGTTCCCGATGGCGAGACAATTATGTAGAGATTACGCCCCAAATGGGAGCCGAACGGGGGTAGAAAAAGAAAAGGAAGAGGGCCCCGGAGTTGCGCTCGCTGTGGTGGAAAAAGAGACACACATCCGTCTCCCACAGAAGCCAGTAAATGAGCGAACACCGCTCGGCTTGGCCGCAGATGCCGTTTTTTTTTTTTTTTTTTTGTTACGGGAGTGAATGAGGTCCCGGTGAGGAGGTTCAACATGAGGAGAAGTGGGCCTCTTTTAGGGGAATCGCTGCACCCCCGCTGCACTAAAACAGCACGCCAAGCGGTGGGCCTGGACCAGACTGCAGTCGGTGTGTAGGTGTAGCTTTTACTTCCGCCTGTACTTTGTACCGGTTTAATCTGATTGTCATTAATATCCTGGGTTTGAACGCTCTCAGAAAAGAATCACAGTAGCTCTTTTAAAACACAACGGTTCATTACCATCTGCTGCTGGTAGGTTTAATATCAGCAGCCTGCCAAAACTAATTTGGACTATTTGCTATATTTAGAAATCAGGAATGATTGGATGGTTCGTGCTCGGCCGTAATAAGCTACCAGCCCCATTATTTCTGCTTCGTTATGAGCCTTGGCTTTTTATGGATCTCTTCACACTTGCACTAAAACATCTTATGAGAAAGCAGAAGTCTTTTGCTCAAAATGAGACTCGAAATGCAGAGTTATGATAAGTATGTAAACGTTTTGCTTCACATGATCAAGTTTGTTTGAAGGTTTTCACCTGGCACAAGTCATAAAGTTATTAATAAAGTGGGACGTGTTGGAGAACGAGGGCTTGACTTCTCCACGGAAACGCAGCTCCGCCTAGACCATTAAATGCAATCAGTGAAAACAAATGTTTTGGCCATTTTTG
This sequence comes from Hirundichthys speculiger, assembly GCA_018398805.1. Classification (NCBI taxonomy): domain Eukaryota; kingdom Metazoa; phylum Chordata; class Actinopteri; order Beloniformes; family Exocoetidae; genus Hirundichthys; species Hirundichthys speculiger. Next base: position 218,369 of record JAGFBZ010002451.1, on the reverse strand, counting down.
TGTGTGTGTGTGAGTGCTCAGTGTGGCTCGTTATCAAACTAGTTCACGGGTCGGTGTGTGACCAGGCTCTGAAAGTCACTCCAGTCTTTAGTTGTTGTTGAGCGTGTACGTACAGTATGTGGTGTTTGTTAATCTTTCCTCGCTCCCTCCTCACCTCTGTCTGGACATTTTCCAGGAGCCTAACTGGAATTCAACTTCAGCTTCCCTGCCGTGTCCCTCCTCCAGTCGACTCTCTGAGAAACCAGCAGAGCAGCGTTTGGTAGAAATGACCTCTTGCTTTTCCGTAATTCTCTCTTCCTCACAGGTCATAACTGATCCCGTAGTGCGGGAAACAAAAACAAATATTTACCTGCAAACTGATTTCCAACTGGGAATTTCCATTACTACAACCTTTGATTAATTCTACTAGCCTTGTTCCATGTTTCTTCTTTCGTGCTTTGAAATGGATCAAGAAAGCTTTTTGGGGCTTTGCAGTATAATGGAAGTCTTTTGTTTTTTAACGTTGAACAGAAAGAAATGACTTGTGGCTCATTCATCAGTTTGTAACGATGTTCTGTTTTAAACGTGGTACAGATGCCCGCACAAACTAAAACACATGCCAGGCTTTCTGTGGTCCATATTAAATGTTTTAATGGACGGCAGAGGGCTGTGAAGGGGCTAAAGCTCCTGAAGAGACGTCTTTTGCCTGTAATGTTGTACAAATGTAAACATGAAAACCAGAAACCTTAGATGAAGTTTGGAAAACTCTTTCTCTTTCATCATCATCTTCTTGTAGTATATAAAGCAAACATTATTTATTTGCTCGTTAGATTTTTGCATCGACCAACATGCTGTTTATGTCAGAGTCCAGTTCGTGTTTCCTCTGAGCCTGAGTTCTTACCCTTCTGGCGGCGAGGAGGTGCCATCTTTGACAGCAGTCTAGCTTTGATCTCTCTCGTGGGTTAAGCTGTTTAACCTAATCTGAGCGGGAGGATGTGATTGGAGGACAGTCGAGGAGGCAGGAGGCCTATCCCAGCTGTCCTACAGTTTTTTTTTTTTAATTGTACAGTTCAGACCAGCTTAATTGTTTAGACGTAAACCCAGTTGGTACTGAATGATTGAATGTTGCTCCTGTATTTACAGTATAAACTTTTTATAGCTCTGCTTGTACAACCTTAGTATTTATTATGTTAGTATTTATGATATGGTTGTGTCCACAATGTTTGTGAGTTATGATCTTGATAATTGACATGTGGGTTTATTTCCACGAACAGCTGGAATCTGAAACTTCCTACCTGAAACACCTCATGAACAGCAGCGCCACATGTTGTCCAGCATTCGGACACGTTTTTGGGGTAGTTTTATAAGGCTTCGACTGCATGTCTCCATTTACGGCTTCCTGCAGGGATCACCACTTGTATTCCTGTCAGTATTGATCATTTCCTTGCTGGATTGACGGGAACGTAGCCTGGAATTTCTCGTGAGGGTCGGCACGTCAACATTCTTCTCTATTTTGTCCTCAACCTTGCTCTAAATCAGCAGCAATTTTGCGTTGTCTTTTTTTTTTTTCAAGACCTGAAATTTTTCGTATCTTGCAAAAGCCCCAGATGACCTATTTTGACTGGTGCCACCACCTGCAGGGAACCATTTTATGGTACTTGGGTAGCCTCTATTCCACTGCGACCAGAATTTTGGGGAACTTGTTCAGGGTCAACATGCGTCCCTGGTGGGTGGTGTTGGCTCAGCACTGGTAGCGTATGCTGTAGGCGGGTGGTGTTGTTGTATACCATGTCTCTTTTAAGTACAATTTGTCTCTTCTCGTTTCAACGCCAATCTGAACTCCTTTAACACTAGAACCACCAACATTCCAAACTTCCTAGAACCGCCGAGGGGGGGTCATTTTGACCCCATTGCTGCAACAGTGTCAGCGATGCTGAGATGTCATTTCTAGTAGTTGTGCAGTGGCTAATTCCTAAATATTTCTGAAATAATAATGGACACTTGTCAAAATAAGTGTTTAAAATGAATATTTTTGCGAGCTTTTTGCTACATGCCCCTCGTGGAAGGGCCCAGTCCAACTCCCCGCTATGGAGTCTCGCGGTCCACCGTCCCAGCTTTATTGCTGTTTGTTTGAAAGATGTTAGTGATGACAATAGTTGTCAAAGTGCGATGACGCCACAAAGTTTGAGCATTGCTAAGCAACAGGGAGTAGCGGGAGGGGCGTTGCGCAAAAAGTGACAGCTGGATACAGCGTTATACGAGGGGGGTAAAAATGACTCCCTCGGCGGTTCCAGGTATAAATGGTCATATTAATTTTTCTTTTCATCACACACTCACCAAAATTCACAGAATGATTAATACATCCATTTTAGGAAAAGTCATGAACTTACAGATGTAGGGAGTTTTATTTTAACAGAAATACAAGCATTTGAAAATGCGAGGTTGTAAAAATGACCCCCTTGGCAGGTTCTAGTGTTAATGCGGACGTTGCCACTCCAGTTTGTTTTTCCATCCTTGCTTTTTCTTCTTCTTTTATTTATTGGCAGTTGGCAAACAGCCAAAGTGTTCCACTGCTGTTACCGAATGGTACGTAGTGGTAGTTTGCTAAGTGAGCGGATCCTCCCGGGTACATCACTGTAATGGAAACCCATCAGCTGAAAGGACAAACGAGAAGGTCGGCCTTGTTGCAGTACCAGCCCTCCTCGGTGTTACCTCGTACTCCCACTAATGGAAACGTGCCTTTTTGTAGGGCAAAAATGTCACAAAATACTGTAGTTACTGTGCAACTGTGCATCGATCAGCCACAGCATTAAAATCACCATCTTATTGTGATTATTATTATTATTATTGTAAAGGTTCCCCACTTGCTGCGGAAGCAGGACGTGGGACTGCTGGGGTCGTCACGTGGCACCTGGCAGAGGATTTATTGGATCCTTCAGGGATTTTGCCTGATCAGCGCATACCACGCATGCTTGATCAGATCGAGATCTGAGGAATTTCAAGGCCTAGTCGATGCCTCATGTTCCTGAAGTTGTTTCGGCTGAGGTTTTTGTCGATGCGGCGAGGTGCGATATCCATGTTGTCAGGGAGCGTGATTGAGCGACGTGTCAAACAAACGGCCACATGACTGTCGAGGTTCCCGGAGGAGCAACGCACTGCTGGATCATCAATGTGATTTGCTTTACCTGCCTACTTGTTAGCTGTCTGATAGCCGACGCAGAGGGAGAACTCAGAATAATTGACAGCTCAAGTAGCAGCCATTAAAATCCAGACACATTGGTGATGATTAGGTTTGAAATTGAAACGCTGTGCCACTTTCGGTTTCCATCGCTGGGTAATCCCAGCAAGCAGCAAGCAGAGCTCAAGACATTTTCCTTCCTCTGACAGAAGCTGAGCAGTTGCTGGGTGAACGGTGCACAGCGGGGATGAGGAACAACAGCAGGGGATCTTTGTGATATGTCCTCTTATTTGACAGGCGCTGCAAATGCTTTAGACGACAACAAACAAAGCGGCACCATCGGTTCTAAAAGCTGGACCAGAGCGGCGATTTGACAGATGCTTCAGGAAAACACAGCTAAACCTCAATGTAGCCGCCACAGGCTGATCATCTGAAAGTTTCTCTGGTCCACTTTCATGACAGCTTCATGATAAGGCCAACCATAAAGGGAGATTTACAGCTCAATTTTCAGCAAAGTACATGTTTTCCCCCCTTTGGGAAAATACACTTTCCCTTGCAGAAAGGCCAATCTTTCCTACATGTGTCTTAAAAGATCGCTGCTGGAATTCATAGCTGGGCGTTGAAGGGAGAAAATGAACATCTTTGAGGTGCTTTTTTTTTCTCCCTGTGGAGAAGTCTTATCACCAGTCTCACCCATCTGGTTTCCATCTCCGCTGACACCAGTCGGCGTGCAGCAGACCAGTCCAGTCCAGGACGAAAGAGAAGAACCTTTCAGACAGGCCCTTTCTGTCATCTTCAGGTTCTTCCAGTTTAATCAGATATTTTCCATTTACATTTTTCACACCACTGGCTTTTTACTTTGAACGTTTTAAACATCGTCCGTCCCACCTTATGGTTCGGATGCGGCAAGTGCGGTTCATCTTGTTGGTTTTTCACGGGTCATTTCCGTCAGTGACGCTGGGAGACTCTCTGTAAACCCTCTGCACGCCGTGACAGATGGCGAGACTGTTTTACTTGGCCGTGACAGAAGCTCAGCAAGGCAGGGATGAAGGAAGATAGTGGAAGACAAACGGAAAGAAAATAGCACATCATGGTAAAATGGGAGAACAGCGACTGTTGTTGGTCTGACGCTCGGTTTCTGAAGATAATTGGAGGATTTTTAATTAACCGCTCACCTCTATCGTGAGGAAGGTTTGGCCACAAGCGGTAATAGCAGAGCAGCAAGCCAAGTGAAATATATAGAGGTTTTCTTTGAGGGGCCGGATAATAGAAAAGAGTGAGCAATTACTTTGATATAGCGCTTTCCAGTTGAGCCAGGGACTGACCCTGAAGAATGGGGGACTGGCATCCTGACAGCTTCCTTGAGTCTGGACAGCAGAAGAGCACAGCGAGTAGCCCTGAGGAAAATCCCAGAATCAAAAAACAAAGCCACATCTTCCTGACTTACGAAGCATATTGTGTTATTGAGTTATAACCAGACTCAAAGTGGTTCAGGCTGAGTTTACTGCCAGAGATCCTCAGCATTCAACCTGCCAGCTGACAGTAATGGGTATTTTAAAACCTAGCGGTGATGCAACCCCTCTATAATTTGTGCTTAGATTTCTTCAGACAGGAGGTCCGTGTCAGGGAAGAAGGTAAACAGAAACAGGAAACAGCTGTGAGCAGGCTTCTTGAGTTTCTTTATGTGTCATTTGATGAAAAAATGACTTTGTTTCTCTAGAAAAATGTGTTGTTTATTCCCCCCTGCCTCCATGTCATTAACAGGAATAGTGAATTTAGGACATGTTACAAACAGAAGTGATTGTTTTTGTTCCTTTTTCCAGTTCTGGAGCTATCTGGAGGACTTCTCGAGCTTTAGCTGAATCCTGGTTGACAGATCACTGATGGGCATTTGGCTCCATGTTGGACCTCCTAATTATTTCAGGAGACCAGATCTGCTGCTGATTTAAAGCCTAAAAGGACAGTTGTGGGGAACAGGATGCTGCTTTTTGTCAGTTTGAACAGGGAGGGTTTTGTTTTGTGTTGTGTTGTTTCTGTCTGCTTGTGAATACAAATGCTGGTATCCAGACGCTTTAAAACTGAATGAATATTTAGCAGACTGCATCTAATATGTATCACTGTACCATCTCCTAAAATAGAGGAGACCAAAATCATGCTCTAAGATACAGTCTTATAAAAATGTGATTGTGTGTGTGTGTGTTTGCATGTGTGTGTGTGTGACTTTGTGTTTTTGGCCGACTAAGAAAGGCTCATTGATGGAAGTTGCTGAAAGAAGCGATTGTGATTTGAATTGAAAGAACCTCAGTCTGGACTCTGCAGGGACCCGGTGGGCTTCTCTTCAACTAAAAAACAAAAAAAAACAAAAACAAACACCAGACATTTTGAGACTTGAAAATATCAAACTCAGAAATGATTGAAATGTCTAGAGGAAATTGGCATTTACTCTATTAAAGTAGATTCACTGGTGACGCCAGAACACCTTTTATTGTCCTGTTTTATGTCAAACAAAACGCATACTGTGCGTGTCATGTTTGTCCTCAGCATGGTGGCATTTCCTCTACTGAAACTGTTGCCAAGATCCCAAAAAAAAAAAATCTGTGCTGCCCAATCTTAAAAGCCACTTCCCTAAGTTTAAAGAGCCCATGTTCTGTTTCTTGGGTTTCTCATTTCTATTCAGCTTTTTGCGCATGTAAATGATATTCAGACTTACAAAGGCGACTGCAGTGAGTTGCCAGATTGATCCCCAGTCGTCCACGGGCAGGGCGGTGAACCCCAGATCGCTATAACCACCGTACTGCTGGTTCCAACTAGTGCTGGGCAGTATGACCAAAAAATTATATCATGGTATCGGTTTCACAGTATATCACGGTATTTTTTTTTTTTTAAGGCACAACTGGGTGTTAACTAGGAATGTTCCTGGCGACTAATTTCCCTGTCGACTAAACGAAAATTTTAATTTAGACTAGTCGACTAGTCTAAAAAAAAAAAGGAACAATTTAGCACAATTTATTGAAACATCGAAACAGAATTTGAAACATTGTCCCAAAAAATATTGTGTGTAACAAGAGTTCTTTAAGCCTTTAATCACAATGTTCAACAACCATGGCTGTGGTTACGTGATGCTTTTTAATTCAGAATTAATAATTCTGAATTAAATAATTCTGAATTAAACTATTTTCCTTCGAGTTTACATGGAAATAGTAATTCCGAATTGAGGTTTACATGGAAAACACGTTTTTTCGGCTTTATCCAATTCTGCTTTAGGTCTGGGGGTTGGGAAGGTTCTGATTGGATGGGGGGGCGGACGTCTTTACATCTACCGGAAGAAAACAAACTTAGCTAATTCGGTTAGCAACAACATTTCACTTATTTTTGACCTGGGTGGCGTCTCTATCTGCGAAACCTCCTTCATTTAACCTGGCCGCTACAACTTTGAAAAGCTCACAATTTTTATGTTTCCTGCCATCTGTTCTTTTAATTATTTCCAGTTCCTCCAAGCTATTTATTAAATAAATCGTCTCTGTTCTTGAACACCGTTTACTGCGTGCTGCCGTTTTAAAACTTTGTTTCAAAAACAAGCCCAGCGTTGAATATAAGCGTCATCTCGACAGACGGGCAAGAGAACTAGCATGCGCAGAAAGACGGGAATTAATTTAAACAGGAATGAGTGTATACATGACCGTGGAATTATTTAATTCGGAATTAAAATGGGAATAAACCAGCCACTTACTTCAGAATTAAGTTTAATTCGGAATTGACATTTTCATATGGAATTAGGTGTTTACATAGTAACTTTTATTCGAATTTAACTTTAATTCTGAATCAAAGAGGAATTAAACTTCCCACGTAAACGCACTGAATTTCTGTGTTGCCAACTAGTATTTCTAGTATTTCTGGTGCCAACTAGTAAGTGAGCGGACGTTTAATCGTTTAGACGACTAATCGCGTGCATCCCTAGTGTTAACCACATTTTCTAATCATTTAGAGAGGAATTGCTGCAGTAAATGTTCTGCGGCACTTACGTTCCGCCGCGCGGCGTTCCCAACGTTGTGTACGCTACAGTACATACTCACCTGTATTACGGTATATGAAAAATTCATATCATAAGAAAAATAAACACCGGTATTCGGTATGAACCGGTACTAGTTCCAACCCAGATAATTGGAGAGAGTTGGGTCAGGAAGGCTGCCCCACGTCAAACGCAACCCAACGCAACCATCCCTACTAAGGAAACTGCTTCCCCTGAACTGTCTGAAACAACTGGTTTGAAATCCAAGCTTTCCAGCTTTCACTTATCTATTTCACCAGATTTCTGTGAGAGAAAAACAGAGTTTCAGACTTTCCAAAACAAGGTTGTGTTTCATGGAATTCAGCTTCACGGTGCATGAGCGAGACGTTATCCCATGAGCGCAGTATCCTTGGGTTTCACCTCACATGGGAAAATCTCCGTCTCTGTTTCCAGTCGGAGGGAGAGCCATGTGTTTTTCTGCGGACTTCTCCCTTTTGTTTCCCACATGTGAGGTGACTGCGTGAAAGTGAAACGGCACGCAGCTGCACAATAAACAAACAAAACAAAAGAGAAATGGCTTGGTAAGCATACTTGGGAATTTAACTGCTCCTGGAGCCGTAAAACGACTATCAAGACTTATCTACGTCTACCAGGCTTTTACTGTAACAAGTTACTGTTTTTTCAGCTTCCTTTTTTCTTCTTTTTTTTGGACTGAAAAACGTTGTTGACAGAGAGATGTTTCTTCCAGCTCAGTCTGACCCGTCCGTTCAGGTTCAAGGCTTCTTGGATCCTGCAGTCCGGCAGACAATCCATCCACTCACGATATCAGGGTTCAAAGACTTGAGTCTGGAGGTGTCTGAGCTTCATTCGCAGCTGAAACAAGGTGTAGCCGTTTGGCATTAATCTTTAAAGGTTTCACCACTGTTTCCACAAGGATATTCCCATCTGCGTTCCAGTATCTTATTACATGAATGTGATATGGGCCGTCTCCCCAGCGGATGCACACGGGCTTTCTTTAGTTATTGGAGAGGGGTTTGCTGTTATTGGAGGAAATTGCTTTTCCCGAAAAACATACCTGGAATCCAATCTCGAGACTTTTTTTTTTCCTTTTCTTCTCTTCACTGTCCAAACGTTAAGGATCCTGCTTTTCGTGCAGGATTCGTGCAGCTCGTAAGTCAGATATATACAAACCACTGATTTAGTCTTTTTTTTTCACCAGCCTGCAAACACAACGCGCTCATATCGGTCCAAGATTGTTCTGCACCGCAGGAAGTTGGAACTCGTGCTGTTGCATTTGGACGTTTGCTGGAGGAGATTCCAAGCGAGCTTTTGTTAATGAAGCACATTTAAAGAGGAGTTCAGTTCAGCTGAGGGGGAAGGAGCTGAAGGCTGTTTCATACAACCAGCAGCCATGCCGGGTTAAAGGAGGGCAATCAGGAGAGTGGATGACACCTAATGTATTTATGGAGATGGCTTGAGAGGAAAAGAAAAGGGGAGGGTGGAGCAGAAGCAAGATGTTTTTGTTTTTTTTTGTCGTGAAATCTTCTTTGTTTACTTTCCTCTGTTTCAAACCCAACCTGTTCTTCCACTTCCTCCGTCCTCTAAACCAGGATTACCGTGTCCAACGTCCAGGCGTCCGTTAGCTGCGCGTCTGACAGCAGCATCTGTCAGTCTCTTATTAGTCTCCCTGTGAAAGCATGTACCCAGTTTGTTTCCTCAATGTCAGACAGCACCTTGTGTCCATCTGCGGAAAGTGCACGCGTGTGCATGTGTGCGTTGTGGGTGTGTCCCTGCGGATTAAACGCACAAACATACGGGAGCCAGATGGTGACAGACTTGGCTCACAACTTGGCCTTTGCTGTTCTGATTCCCCTCCGTTCCACTCTTTCTCTTTTTTTTTTTTTCCTACGCCTACAGTGAATGCACCACATGTAGGTAAAAGTTTTATCTCCATTACATCTTCTATCTTGCATCAGTCAGTTTCTGTAAACGCTTCTTCACTTTTGATTCATCAGTTAAATGGAGCCACAAATTCTGAATCCACGCAGCCAATTATGAGATACTGATGTTTCGTCAATAAGTTGCCCCCTAGAGGTGAAACACATAAGTGTTTTACTGTGTAGCCTAATTGAACACTTCTAAACATGTCTTGATTGTCATCTGAAGGAATTTGAAAGGATCAAAGATCAATATAGTTGGTTTTTACTCATGAAGTCATCGTTGAAACTAGTGCTGGGCGATATGGAAAAAATCATATATCACGATATGGACTATTTTATATCACGATAACGATATATATCACGATATACCATAATAAAGTATGTTTTCAGTTATACTCTGAAAAGTTTGACAAAAATTTCATTGCCTACTTTTCAACTTTATTTTGAAAGGACATTTAGCTGAACTGTCACAAACATACATTTTAGTGCAGCAAAAACAGGTAGGTACAGAGGTACAGTAGCTTTCACATTTTTTTTAAAGTGCACAACAGTTTCTGAGAGGAAAAACACATTTTTGCACTGAAGTTCAGCTATAAAAAATAAACACAAATTATTTTTCAACTTTCTGAAATCTGTAACCTTGTAGTGCAAAGTTTGCAAACCAATATAAAGTGTCTAAAGTAAACATCAGGGTTGAAGAGAACTCTGTTTAAGGCATTAACCATGAATAAAAGTGCAAACATAAAAGGCTACTTTGTAGAATAGATATGTTTCTATCAAATTTATTGTTGCAGGTTATTTAACTACATATTTGCTGTAATAATTGATAAAATTAGGTTAGAAACGATAGAAACGATAGAAGAGAAATGGCACGATATACACTTTTCTATCGTCCTCACGATATGTATCGTCATATTGCCCAGCACTAGTTGAAACCACCTGTGTGTTCATGAAAATGTGTAACCTGAAGGTGACCTTCCAGTTTAGAAACACGCTCACACTCCTCCACATTTTATGAATTTTTCTATTTTTTTGTGCATATAAAACCTGTATCTTGTCATCAAGCAGAGTGTGAAGTTATGTTGGTGTGTGTAGCGCTTGTCTAAGGATTCAGATCTGTTCTCGTGAGGAACGTCTACCTTCATAGTAACTCCGTCATGACTTGACTGGATGATCATCAGATGCACTAAATGTGTTCTTAGTTTTAAACAGCTCAGCTGGCCAGTATCATTTAGCTTCAAGTGCTGGGGAGATGATAACTCTGGTCTAAGTTTGGTTTTGTTCCAGCCGACACGTGTTGACTCTTGTGGAAGCTTGGAAAATTGATAAATCATCAAAACGCCTGCAAACAAAAGGATGCTCTCTGTACTCCTCAGGCGTGGCCACATCTTTAAATGAAGAACGGCAGCACGAACGCATTTATCCTCGAGCGTGTTTGTTGTTTTCTGAGTTCTGCCAGCTGAGCCTGCAGCCTCCATCTCACATCAGAGTCAAAGATCAGCCACTAGAACCAGTCAGAATCTACTTGATATTACAAATGTGTATATAAAGTGATTTTTTAAAGGGTAAGCTGAATGGCTAATGTGGAAACTTGAGAATAACCTGCTCACTTCAGTCCATTATCAGCTGCTGTGGACTCCCATTCTCATCTTTATTTGAATCTAATTTTTCGTCTTTTCTTGCAGCAACGCTCTCCAGGTAAAGTGCTGTTTGACCTGGCTTGCGCCCATCTCAACTTGACAGAGGGGGACTATTTTGGACTCGAATACCAGGACCATCGGAAGATGACGGTAAGACTGTTGACAGAAAGCCTCACGTCCTGTCATTGTGTCTAAATCACAACTTTGAACATTTTTCATCCCAATAGAGCAACTTCTCACCATTTATTTATGATTAAATGACTCTCGGAGCCCACCCGTGCCCTGTTACCATTAGTTTATGTTCCGCTTGGGTGGGAATGGATGTGAACGGGCGGGGTACCAGACCCATTTCACAAGAGAATTTCTGCAGCGTGAATGGATGCATCTCCCCAGACTTTACAAAAAAAAACTGAAGGTGTAAAACAAAATGACAACAGTACAGAAAGAGCGCGTACACACAGACACGATGCTACACACCAGCTTCCAAATACACCGCGACACATGTCAACAGCTATTAAAGCAACATTTCAGACGAGCGTACGATGTGGACATTACAGATTTTCCATTAAAGCTTCTTACGGCCCCCATTTACGAGACTAATGTTGACTGCAGCGCTCATTTCTGCGCTAATGGGGTCAATATTTAAAACCCTTCCCGCTCCCAGTGTGCCCATTAGTGAATTCAAACTAAGGAAAGCTGTTTGTGATTCCTGCCGGAGATCATTCAGCATCACTCAGCAGACTTCGCTTTAATAAAATCTAGCTGACAACCTCGAGTCAGACGTCAGCACGTATGAAGAGAAACTTGCTGCTTTCCTGCTAATTAGGCTCAAATTAGGCTAATTAGGCTCAAAATATTTGTAGTATTTAAAGTTTTATGAGGATTTTTAGCCCTGACAATCAAGTGCAGCCCTAATTCAAACTATTAAGATAAGATAAGATAAGATAAGATATTCCTTTATTTGTCCCACAATAGGGAAATTTACATTGTTACAGCAGCAAGTGAGAATAGCAATAAAAAAGAGAAAAGGACAACAATAGAATAGGATAAAATAATAATAAAAACAAACAATAACTACAATAGAGAATATATAATAAATAATAAATAATAACTCTGACTTTATTTACATGGATATGTTGGTAGTGATTACTACACCTGAGATAAGTTATTGCACATCAATGAGTATGTATATGTATATTACATGTTAAATAAATAAATAAATATATAATAAATATATAAATAAATAATAAATAAATAAAATGTTTATTTATAGCAGATAACACATGGCTGAATTCAAAAATATAATTGAAATGTTTTCTTCAGTTTTAGACTCTTTTCGTTGGATGAAAATCTTTGTGTGCCATTCTTTTTTTTTCTTTTTTTTTCCCCACCGCAGGTGTGGCTGGATCTCCTGAAACCGACGCTGAAGCAGATCAGACGTAAGTAGCTCCCAGTGGTTTTCCATTACAGTAACAAGCCTGTGACGACTGTTGTTCACTTCATCCTGACTGAGCAAACAAGCGGTTTTACCGTTTGAAGTGGGTATCGAGTTTAAAGGGCACTAAGAAAGAACAAAAAGGGACGGTCCAGCTGCATTTCTCTGCGGCTTCTGCATCTATTTCCCCGTGTCTTCCTACTTAACCATATCCCATCACGTCTTCCCCCTCAGGGCCCAAAAACACCATCCTTCGCTTCGTGGTGAAGTTCTTCCCTCCTGACCACACGCAGCTGATGGAGGAGCTCACTCGGTAGGTCCACCTATCTGAAGATAGGACCCCTTAAATTAGAATCATGTTGGTTTCCTGTCTGGCTCAACTATTTTCAGCCCGTTTCTGCACCGTTTACAGTCCATACGTGAAAATATGTTGTCATCTCTTTGTGCACTTGTAGCTGCTCTCGGTCAGACCAACTAACTGTATGAGGTTTTTTTTTTTCTCTCATCTTGGAACCAGGCTCATAAAAACATTTACTGTCCCATGTCAGCTAAAAAGAGACGCTTATAAATGACTGCTTTTGGTTTTTGAGTCAGGGCTTTTAAATCAACCTGCTTGTTTAGAAAGCTTAAATAATCCGCAACCATCTATTTGGAGGTTTTTTTTTTTGTGAAACCTGACAGCCCCCTTCAGAGCCGACTGCGCTGTTTCTCTTAGCTCGCGCCACCATCCCCCCTTTCTCTCACGTCAAAAATACATAAACAAGAGAAGGGTCTGACCTTCCATATTTTCCCATGATGCTGTGGTTCTCAGCTGAGCATGTGGATTCACTTGAGACGAGCAGGAAGTGTCTCTTGAGAAGAATGTTTTAATCCCTTCGTGCATTTATGCTCAGTTTCTTAAAATGTGACAGAATAGCTGGTTTCATGCACTACAGTTTTGACATGTTACATTCTCTTTGGCCTTTTTGTTTATTCCTCTGATCTGTTGTCTTGTGCAACAACTTCACACTAAACTCAAGTTGAACAGTGTGTTTTTGTCATTTGGCTCTTTAAATACTGCTGTTTTTGGTATTTCCTTTGACAGGTAACACAGGCACATAGTGCTGGGCGATATGGAAAAAATCATATATCACGATATGGACTATTTTATATCACGATAACAATATATATCACGATATACCATAATAAAGTATGTTTTCAGTTATTCTCTGAAAAGTTTGACAAAAATTTCATTGCTTACTTTTCAACTTTATTTTGAAAGGACATTTAGCTGAACTGTCACAAACATACATTTTAGTGCAGCAAAAACAGGTAGGTACAGAGGTACAGTAGCTTTCACATTTTTTTAAAGTGCACAACAGTTTCTGAGAGGAAAAACACATTTTTGCACTGAGGTTCAGCTATAAAAAATAAACACAAATTATTTTTCAACTTTCTGAAATCTGTAACCTTGTGGTGCAAAGTTTGCAAACCAATATAAAGTGTCTAAAGTAAACATCAGGGTTGAAGAGAACTCTGTTTAAGGCATTAACCATGAATAAAAGTGCAAACATAAAAGGCTACTTTGTAGAAGTAGATATGTTTCTATCAAATGTATCGTTTCAGGTTATTTAATTACATATTTGCTGCAATAATTGATAAAATTAGGTTAGAAACGATAGAAGAGAAATGGCACGATACACACTTTTCTATTGTCCCCACGATATGTATCGTCATATTGCCCAGCACTACTGGCACAGATGAACCTAGACTAGACGTGAGACACGATTTTGTAACCATATTTACCATATTTATTTGAAACATGGACACAGTTTACCAGCTGCTTCTATCACCCACATCCTTGAAACACTCGTAAGGGTTCGTTGTGTTTCACAAACGTCCAAGACAGCATGTTGTCAACCAGTAGTGACAGTTTGTAAATGCACAACTGCTTTTAAAAACACTTGGGCTGGAATTTAAAGGTAGGGTAAGGTATTTCTGGATGTCATCATATATGTTTATATTTGAAACGAAACGTCAACAAAACCCAAGGCAGTTGCATGTTGGCGTTCTGGAATATTTACAGAAAGACGTGCCCCTAATTTTACCCTACTGGCTTTTACATAGTGGACCAGGCACGGCTTAAAAATTCTACCAGCTCAATCAGCATTACTGAAAATAATCATCTGCATGGTACGTGGCTGAACCTGGGACATGCAGTGTGCGCCAATCAAGCCGAAACAGCATAAAAAAATGTTGTCGAAGTTGGCGAAGCTTCCTCCTGAACCACTTTAATTTGCTCGTAACCCGACCTGAACTAATGCAGCTTCAGCGTATCCACGTTCACCCCGGGAGGTGGAAAAAGAGAAGGAATTTTCACCTTTCTGGAATCGGTATCTTGCACACAAGATCAGAAAAAGGTAGAAATATTCTACAGTATGTAGAATATACTGCTGGCTCCCCCCCCCCCCTCCTCCAGTACTCCCACCCCATCCTGAACTCTGCCAGGCCCCTCCCCCACACCCTTTGCAGGAGCAGACACTTGTCCCCCGTCTGTGATTGGCTGCTGCAGTGGCAGTTTTCTTTGTCCGAAAGCCTCTGAACCACACTGACCCGGTAAAGGAAATGTTGAGTTGCTGTAATAAAAAAGGGGCAGATCCTGCTTTTACTCACAACCAAAGTCACTAGAACGTTTTTAGAAAGAAAAAGAAAACAGTTTTGTTCCATATTGATTAACGCGAGAAGTAATGATTAAACTTTTTTTATTATAAAGCAGGCTGCTTTCTTCATTCTTTGAGCGTTTATGTTGACATGATAAAACACAGCTTTCTGAACTGCCCACCGTTCTCTTTCTCCAGGCTAATAAAAACGAAAACATATTCACAGAAGCCTCATTAACTTAAAATGCGAGGCAATCAGGCCCTAATAAAAAGGTTAAATTGGATCGCACATTAAAAGGTGCAGAGGAGCGTTAAATGTGCACACATGCATTCGCTCTGACAGTGGACCTCTGGAGTTCCTCTGGCAGTAAGAAGAGTTAAACTTTTATATTTTTAACAGGGTTCTGAGTAATTTTGTTCAACTTTTTCTGACATATTTCTTTTTGCACCGCCTGGTTCTGATGGAAATGCTGCATCATGACCTTCATGCTGGAGGTCCTGATAGAAGCATCTGGTTTGGTTTAGAGTCAGTACGTGTAAAAACAAAAAAAGAAAAGAAAAAGAGGAGTAAGCAGCGTCTGAATGTATCTAAATAACTAAACTTTGATGAGAACTGATTTGGTTTCAGCATCATTAGCTGCAGTGAGCAGCTTCCATCTTCCATCTCTGACTCCTCCCCCCTCACCTGTCTCTCTGGCTCCAGGTACCTGTTCGCCCTACAGATTAAACGCGACCTGGCCTGCGGTCGTCTCATCTGCAACGACACCAGCGCCGCCCTCATGGTCTCCCACATCATTCAGTGTAGGTGCAGCACAATAATGCATTTTCTTTTCATTTCAGCATGTGTTGTCGTCATAATAACGTATATTCTGTGGCGCCGTCTGTCGGCAAGTCACTCATTCCTTGTCTCATTTGTATGTATAGAAAAGGATTGTTTTATTTTGCAGGATTCTTCACGGTGCAGAATAGAAATAATCAGACCAGCTGTTTCCCTTCTTATGTCCTTAAGTTTGATGCTTTGGATAAAAGCTGCAAGCAAATTGAATTGGCCTAAACAAGATTCCATCCCTGCGTACTGGCACATATAATGAAATCATGACAGTCGGTCTCTGACACGTAAGAAAATTATATATAATCCTGCATTACTGCTGCATTTCCCTATGGATCCCCCTCACGCTCTTTAACTGTCACTGATGATTCGTGCTCCACGTGTGAAAAGAGCTCTTGTCTTATTCTTACGGAGCTATTATCCTTAAAGGATGCACTTAAATCACACATGGAATAAAAAAAAAAAAAAACCCTTTCAAAACACATTACTCTTCAGGAATGTGTCCCTGGTAAGAATTTAAAGTCCCCATGACGTTATAATGTCTGTTTCTCTACGACACCTGCACAGCAGGATATGGCCCAACGTCGTCATAAAAAAAATTATCTGTTTTTTCTGGGATTCTTCTTGTAAAGCAGTTAAGAAGATGTTACAGATCGGTGGGCATGTTTTCTCCTCACACACTTAAAAATGTAGCAGAGCTGTTGTTGAAAGCTCGTGCAGTATTTTTTTTACAGGAAACGGTAAATATGCCGAAGCAAAGAGCACGATGCCAGCTGTCGAATTGTGACTGTAATTCGATTTAGATTGAATTTAACTCGGTGAACATGAAAAAGAACATTAAGTGTGTAAAATGTGGACGGACGCCGTGTCTGTTTGGGATTTTCCCCTCGTTTTCTGTCCTTTATGCAGCTTCGTGTGGATGTGAAAGGTGTGCCAAGGTGAGCTCTGAGCTACTGCTCATTGAGCGATCCAGCTTTCCCCTCTGCTGCTTTTATACATTTTCACGCAAAATATTTGACTTCTGCACAAATATGGGACAAAGCCAGGCAGATCAGCTTGACAAAAAGAAGGTTTTGTTTTTGCAAGTGAAGCGTGGAAACGTCTTCTTCAGCAGCAGAGATCTTTGTTTGGTGTCCTCCAGCTGAGCAGGAGCTGGCCGGCGTTGGATCCTAATCTTAATTTGTGCCGCCTGGTCACGTGTAGCCCACCTGCTGCATCGGCCGCACAAAGCACCATTGTTCCCCGTCGTTAAAAACAGATTGCACGTCCTCCTGGAGGGAAGCGAAAGCTGCTCGAGTAGCAGTTTTTCTGCTCATCAGTCCAACCGTGATCTGAGCGGCGGCCGCCGTTTGTCAGCGCAGCTCCGGTTTAGACCTCCAGACAGCGCAGCGGCGGGCGAGGGCACGGCGCGCCGAGGGGGGAAAAAAAAATTGCTTGGTTGCCATGGCAACCATCTGTGCCCGGCTTATCCGCGCGCCTGCAGGTGATATCGGTGCCGAACAGATGGGAGGCTCACGCGTCAGCAAACCTGGCGTCATCCGCGGTGAAATTACTCTGCGGAGGAGGTAACCGGTGAATCTGTTCCTGGTCTTCGCCTCCGCGTCCTGCAATCTTTATTTAATTTACTGTCCGAGCACGTCGTCCCACTTCTTCCTCACCTCCGCTCCAAATAAATATCATTTTCCCCTCCCTCCAGCGGAGATTGGGGACTTCGATGAGACGCAGAGCTGGCAGCACCTCCTCCACAATAAGTACCTGCCTGACCAGGACGCCATCAGAGACAAGATCACCGACTGCCACCGGAAGAATGTGTGAGTGTGACAACTTTACCAGCGCTGCACAATGTCCACCTTTTATTCAGGAAACATCCCAAAAGTTACTCAATTAATTATCAGTTCAAAACTGACAGACTGTTTAATGCCCAAACTCTTTTTTTTAATACAGCCGTGCTGTAATGATACAGTGATCCCTCGCCAATTCACACCTAAAGTTATTTTTCAGAAATATATAATATAATAAAAAAATCAAGAAAAAATTGCGGAAATTCCACGAAAATCCACCCCACAGCTGATGAGAGGCCGCAGCTGCCAGCGAAACGTCAAATGATGACTCACAGCCTCCTGTTAGCAACACGAGAAACGCAGCCGCAGCGTTGCCAGGTGGGAAATGTAGGATTAGCATACCAGAGAGTCAAAATTATCGTATTTTGAGGGAAATTATTATACATCTGTCATAACCAAAATAACAAGCTCAATAATGCACTATAGTCAAATTTAATCTCTCTAGTGTTACATAGCGGGCGAAGCTGACCATTCAGCCAATCATGCTAGTTGTTTTGAGTCAAACAATCGTATCTCGCGCTTAGCAAAGGACTGGAAACACGTCACATGGGATCAGATGCCTTCAGGGTTCACAAAAAAAAAAAAAAAAAAAAAACTCTCCGGCAGACAGTTGCAGCCGGCAATAATTTGAAATAGTCAAATTATCGTACATTTGGCATTTTTGGAATATTGATCGTACATTGTACAGAGGGCCAAATTATCGTACAAATACGATAATTATCGTACACCTGGCAATGCTGCGCAGACGGCCCTGCACTCTAGAAGCTGTGTGCTGATTGGCCGAGACGCATCACGGGATGTTGTGCGCGTTCTCTCACAGCGAAGAAATGTGAGCCAGCCTGGCCCCTTTAAGAAGGTGGCCTTATGGGTAATGTAGTGTGTGTGTCGTGGGACGGCAGAAGAAAATGGGGTTAGATGAAAAGTGTAGTGAGCATCAACAGCAGCCCAGCGTGTATAGATTTACATTCTCTGTTAACCGACAGGAGCCCAACAATACAACCTGTGTGATGTTACAAGTTCCTGCAGTGTCAGAATAAAGTTCCCGTTCCATGCAGAGAAAACGGGACTTTTTCATTTGTTGTTGTTAGCATGTTAGCCGCTAATTACGAGCCAAAAATAGCACAACACCAGCGGTTTCTTTACTACGGAGGCTGTGAATTTAACAGAAAGACCACAGGTGAACCTTTGTCTTGTTTCGCTGCAGTGCCTCGCTACTTTTTTGCAGTTTTAAACATATTTTAAACACATTATATAGGCTCCGGCTCCTGTTAGCGGATTTTAAATTTCCCGGAGAGACGCCGGCCCCCATTAACCGCGAAAAATAAAGGATCACTGTATAAGTAAAAACAACTTCTGTATGTCGTTCATCATTAATGACCCTTCTCAGATACCAAAGATACATTTATATTAATATCTGGAAGAATCTTCTCATTTAGCTCATGTTGATAGAAACATTATGTGCTGCACAGATCTGAGGTGAGTTTTAATCTTCTGGAAGGTGGCTGGAGACTGTTTTTCTCATAAACACACACACACGTCCAGCTAGCACACGTACTTGTACGATAAAGCCCAGACACAGATATTTATCTGTTTATTTGTACATGTGCTTGTGAACACACACCCATTGCGCAATTATACACCCACCCCGGAGGTTTTCATCCATGCAGAGTCTCACACACACTTCTAGATCTTTCCCTCTGCTGTGGTGACCATCTGCAGTCGTACCATTATGGCGCTCCCTCCGTGCCCCTGGGACCACACACACAAAGACACTTCTTTTGTTTCATATTTTCATTGTTTTTTCCCCAAAATGCATTTCCTTATTCTCTGGAGATGTAAATCACTGGAAACCGGCGAGCAGCTCAGAGCTGCTCTCGTCGCTCCTCGCCTCGGTCCTTCAGCCTCCTCGTGGCTGACGCAGGAAGGAAGTGGCTAATTCAGCAGCTTATACAGGAAACAGGAAGCTATTTTCAGATTTTGTGAGGAAACAAACTCCTTTTGTGGCAGATTTCTTTCCGCCCGCTGCGGCCACCTCCAGTTGATCCTGTGGTGTGTTTCTAAGTTTGATAACAGCTCTGAAAATGTGACCTTGAGTGGCTCGAACATGCGCTTTAATAAATGCTAACACAGTTAGGAATGATGTGGGGTTTTTTGTCTAAATGTTACTCATCATGTCGGGGAGGAGAGAGCTGTCTCATTTATTTATAGGCTGATGGAAAAGCAGACAGCGAAGATGAGTGTTTCATTGTTTCTCCTGATGGTTTGTCGTTGTGACTGATCGGTCGCTGTCTTATCTCCCCAGCGGCCAGACGCCAGCAGAGTCAGACTACCAGCTCCTGGAAATCGCCCGGCGGCTTGAAATGTACGGCGTCCGCCTTCACCCGGCGAAGGACCGAGAGGGCACGAAGCTGAGCCTGTCTGTGGCGCACACCGGGGTTCTGGTCTTCCAGGTAAAGCTTTTAATTTTAATTTATTCATTTAAAGCGGAACGAGAGCGCTCTGGTAATAGATTATTTTTCTGCTTTAGCACGAGTTCTGTTGTTCATCCTTTGAGATTTTTATTTCCCCAAAACTGAACTCTGAAATAATATTCTTATAGCTCACAATAATCGTGGATAAATGCCGTTTTGCTTATTAAACCCAAGAGGAAAAGGAAACAAAAATGAATCTCGGCCACAAAGTAAATCCTCCCACAAAACCTACAATAACAACTTTTATTCGTAAGTAAACGTATTGAGTTTTCGCTTTTTTCCCCCCCAAATAAATACCCTGCCGATTTAACAATCCTACTGACATCCTTAAAACTCCTTTTTTTTTTCTGAAACCTGACTTGTTCCAGATGCATTTACGAGGCTGTAATGTAGGTTTGAAGT
Source organism: Hirundichthys speculiger (assembly GCA_018398805.1). NCBI lineage: Eukaryota > Metazoa > Chordata > Actinopteri > Beloniformes > Exocoetidae > Hirundichthys > Hirundichthys speculiger. Next base: position 198,006 of record JAGFBZ010002451.1, on the reverse strand, counting down.
TACCGGTATGAGCTGTAAATTCCTTGAATGTTTTCTTTGGGGAGTGAAAAAAAAAAAAGAGTTGGGTCTAATATTTCAGTCTGGTCAGCTTATAGTCGAGTTATTTTTTTCTTTTCTGTGAATACAAAAATGTAAACCAAGCGATGCCACAGTGAGGTTTTTATTTCCACACTGGAGTCTTAAGTGCAGCTTCAGTTGACTTCAGACTCTGATGTGCTCCGTTTAAAAGGTTCCCCCTCGTTCACCAGTTCCACCTAAATTAAGTTCCTTCCCTGCGTTTCTCCTCCTCCTCTTTGGGCCGACACGACATTATGCTGGTTTTTATCCAAGCGTGCCGCCATATATTACTGAATTGAATCTTGGCTTTTTGGAGCGTGAAGCGCAAATAAATATGAAATAATGTCATCTGCAGGGCTACACAAAAATTAACTCCTTTAACTGGTCCAAGATCCGCAAGCTGAGCTTCAAACGTAAAAGGTTCCTCATCAAGCTGAGGAGCCGACACCACTGTAAGTCCTTACAGCGTTTATTTCTCTCTCTGTACCTTCCTCATTTGGTCTTATTTCTTTTTTTTTTTCTTTCTTGGTTCAAACTAACGTCTGCTGCACATCCTCCAGCAGAACGCCCATCATGACACGCTGGAGTTCACCATGGCCAGCAGAGACTGCTGCAAGATATTCTGGAAGATCTGCGTGGAGTATCACGCCTTCTTCAGGCTGTTCGAGGAGCCCAAGCCCAAACCCAAACCCATCCTCTTCACCAGAGGATCTTCGTTCCGGTTCAGGTGAGGACAGGAAACACCATCTTTTGTTTTAACTTCACTTATCAACTACATTTTCTTACCTTTTGTCTTTTAGTGGACAGTAGGGGTGTAACGATGCATCGTGAGTCGAATAAAAACCAATAGAAATGTGTGAGAATTTGCATCGGTTGGCGTGAAAAATGAATCGCGAATGTGTCATAAGTATCTTCTTGTCTATTTATTAATTCATTTTAGGATACGTTGTCAGTTGATTCAATTTCACATTAGAACTCGCGTCACTATGTAGCCTGCTGGCATTCAGGTACATGCGACGATGGTAAGCAGTGACATAGAGATAAAGGATGCTTCGAGTAGTTTCAAGTTAGCGTTATGGCGGCATTTTGGCTTCCCGATGTACACACATACAAAAATAAAAAAGAACGGTGAGAAAGAGACAGACAAAACGAAAACAGCGTGCAAATATTGCGAGAAACTGCTAACATATACAGGTAACACAAGCAACATGTTGCAGCGCGTCACCCGGCACCACAAAGAGACACTTCGCCACAGCCAAAGAGGCGAACCACCTGGAAAATTATTAGCTTTTTTTGAGTTTTTGTTATTTCAGATGTTGAATGACATCAGTTAAATAATTTTCCTGTGATAAAAGGAGATAAATGATGATGTGTAGCATTTCTTTAAAGAAAATAGACCATATATAAGATGATCATTTCAATTGCACTTTTTCCTATGAAGAAAAGATAATTTTATTTGGTCATAATTTGTCTGCAGCTCCTTATGACTAAAAAAAAAACAAAAACAACAAACAAACAAAAAAAACGGTGAGTGAGCAAAAAATCGTAAATCGTACCGAATCGTGAGTTGAGTGAATCGTTACATCCCTAGTGGACAGTGATTTTACAGAAATATAAAATGCTAGAGCCATATAGCTTTTGTTTTTTTTTAACTGTTTACAGACTCTTAGACGTTGGTTTGGTTAGATTTACATGCTCACTGTTCCCATCATCCCGTCTGCTGCCGTCAGCTGCTCTGAAGCTTCCCTTATAAGGCTGTGTGAGTTAGTTTCAGCTCTCCTGCAGAGCCTCTCCATAAAACAAGTGTCTGTGTTGTTCTGCTGCTTCTTGTCCTCTTTGTCTGGTCTGTTGTTTTCTGGATGGGACATCGATCCAGGCGTAGGAAACAGAATGACCCAGTGGACCCTCGCAGGCTGAATCGGATGAAAAAATTGAACTCACACAGACAGAAACAATAGGCGTTAGGGTAGTTTAGCTCTTTTTTGAGAATGACCTTCAACATTTGTACCCATCAGATCAGTCACAACCTTTCACGGTGTGTTTTCAGCCATTTTTGGGTGCTTGAATCTGAGGAAAGCTGAGATAAAATGGTCGAATTGACCATCGGTTTGTAGACCAAGCGAGTTACTCAGTAATTTAATTAAGTTTGATAAGCTCAACTCATCCTCAATTCAATAAAAAATTATTTTGGATTTCCCCTCCATGAATTTTAACGTCCCACCAGAGCTTAAATAAACCTAAAGCTTGATTTAGGAACCTCTGACGGACTGAGCGTCCTCTCTCTGTCGTCTACCTGCAGTGGTCGAACCCAGAAGCAGATCATCGACCACGTGAAGGACGCCGACGTCAAGAAAGTTCCATTCGAGAGGTGAATCAGCTGTTTTTTTGATCATCGCATGAGACAGATGTAGCTGTAGCGAGGCATGAAGGAGTAATCAGATTAGTCAGTTATCTAGCTGATGAGCTGCACATGCTTTAACCTCATCTGTTTTTTTTTTTTGTGTTCCAGGAAGCACAGTAAGATCCTGTCCAACAGCAGCATGTCGCCTCACTCTTCTTCCTTTAGATCACAAGTGCCAAATGAGGTAACGCACGTCCGCCTGGAGGCATTTTTGTGACTTTTCTCGTTGTACCTTCTTCAACATTTTGTCTTTTTCCTCGTCCAGAGTGCCATGTCGGTCTCGTTGGACCCGCCCGACTCGGTCAGACCGGGCCCGGAGGCTCGGTCCAACGGCTCAGAGGAGCAGCCGGCAGTCGCCGCCGCCGCCACCAACGGTTTCCACCACAACACGTCCGGCTCAGATCAGGCCCATCAGAACCACCACGGCTCAGGATCGGCGCCGGACCAGCATCCTCTCAATCCAGGTCCAACCTGCAGGGCAAACAAAGGCAGCAGCTCCTCTATTCCGTACATAGACTGCAGCGACATAGACAGCGAATGTGACGTGAGCAGGAACGGCAGGGCTCCCAGGGGCCACGGCAACGCAAACGACAGCACGGAGGAGGAGCTTTACAGGCAGGGGGGCGGCGCCGGGCACGGCGGGGGGCGGGCCGGGAGTCTGTTCGGGGTGGTCAACGGCTTCTACCACACGAATCACCAGGGGGTGATGCAGCAGGGTATTCTGGGTAACAGAAACGCTCTAGATCATCCTCAGGCGGCCAACAAGTTCAACATGATTCACGAGCTCACAAACGACGACGTTTTGTCGAACGGCGGCTCCTTTCACGGCCGCCTCCCGCTTCAGAGCACGCTGTTAGACGAAATCTTCCAGGGCAGGGACAAGCGGGGCGTGGCGATCGGTCGCCCGCTGGGAACCGGGACTCGGAGCCAGTGCTCCAGCCCGGTGATCGGCGTCCTCCACCCCCGCACAAACTCGTTCAGTCACGGCGAGATGACCAACGGTCACGGCCAGCCGCGCTCGGCGTCGCGGTGGGACGACGGCGGCTATTATTTTAGCAAGCGTCCCGGCGTAACCCCTCCCGCCGTCACCCTGTCGCCCCATCCGCCCAACCACTACGGCAGCTACCCCCATCACCTCCAACCGCACGCCGCCGCATTTAGCCAAACCGTACATCAACAACAACAACATCATGAGGAACCGCTCCGACACCGACCCGTTCATTCTCAGCCAGCTCACGTCCACCCCCGTCCCGAAGTATGACCCCCACCGCTCCGGGTCGCAGACCCAAGCGCCTTGCTCGGCGCCGACGGAGCGACGAAATATCGTAACCAACGGCAACCACGGTAGCCTCGTGGTTCCGAGCCAAGCGCGCCACAACAACGCGCAGCGGCTGTTCGGCCGCCAGGGGAAACCCGGCAGCAACCGCAACATCCCGAACCAGCCGGTCCAGATGATGGACGGGTCCACCAGCAGCGGCACGGACACCAGCGACACCGAGTCGGACACCGGCAGCAGCTCGTACAGCCAGCCGCTGATGTACGGCAACCCGGCCGCCGTCAGCTCCATGAACTCGGTCAACTCCAACGGCGTGACCTCGTCGCCGCTGCCGCGCGGGAAGCTGTCGTTCGGGAGCCTGCAGCTGGACGGGGGCGACGACGGCGAGGAGGAGGAGGGGGGGTGCTACCGCTTCAGCGAGGAGGACGTGGGCGGGCGGGTGTTCAGCTGCTGAGGGGAAGAGGAAGCGAAATGTAAAAAATGAAAATCTAAATCACAAATCAGAAGTAGCGTTTTACATATAAACTACAGTTTAAAGTCGGCTTTGTCTTATCTTAATATTTGAATGTCAAAATAGAGAAAACGCGCGGCGGTGAGATACAGCACAGAGTTTCTCCATCTTTTCACTCTTCTTCTTACAAAACACACGTTTAGCAAATATGTAGACATATTTTTGACAAATGTGTGGCTTTTAGAGGAATCGATACTAACGACTTCCGTTTTTTGTCTGAAACCATTATCGGTTAGCTGCCTCTTTGTAAATAGTTAAATATAAGCGTAGATCACGTTTAAGGAAATTATTCCTTTGCAATGTGCCATAATTTGACAACTTTATATTCAGTGTTGATAGAAACCTTGAGGGGAAACCTCCGGAGCTTTTTGGGAAGATTATTTCTGCAACTCTTCCGTGTTTTGTTAGTTTTGTTAATATTTTCTCGTGCATGCAGCAGGTTTTGCTGATAATAGATGAGGACTTCGATAATATCTTCTTGTTTTTGACACAGTAAGGTGTTAAAAGTGGTGTTTAGGTGGTTTTTAGATGGCGTTGGTTGTTGCTGTGTCCCTGTTCGTAGCATTTTTCTGAAATCAAACCTTTTTAAATGATTCGACTTTGTTTTGTGCAATAGAGGTTGAGTGAAGGATCTAACTGGAAGGTTTATTTAGTTGATCTGAGGTTAATAATTGAATTGAATGATTTTGTAGAAAAGTTGGTAGAAAACTGAACCTGTGTTTGTGAACTTGAGGAGGAAGACGTCCCTCCTTTCCTTTGAGCTCATGTCCTTTTTATTCTGAGCACTTTTTTCATCTTTTTTTTCTGTTGTCGGTGACTTGCACTGTGATTTGTTTGTGGTAGTAGTTTTTTTGTAGGGATTCTCTTTTCTATTCACCCCAAGTGTTTCTGTGTTTTTATGTTAAATAGACTTGTGCCAGTTAAACTGTTAGGAAGTCTCTAACCTTTGGATCTGTATTTTTTTTTGCGATAATCAAAGATCGGCGTGTCTGCGTTTCACTTCTACTGAACGGTTCTGAGCTGCTGCTTTTTTTAAAGCACTTGTTTTCTCTCCATGGCGTTTCACACGGTATGAAACAATCAGAAAGCATCAACCATCAATCGTCCTGAACCCATCCACAGCTGTCTGCTTTGCTTGGCTTGGCCCCTGGTATGCTCCGCTCTCACGACGAGGTAACTCGCTGTTGTTGTTCGCTTCTCACCTGCTCATCGAAGGCGTCCCATCCACATCTGTCATTAATTTTCCGATTGGCCGGTTGCTCACCCGCACATCGTTTTGCTCTCAAAGCAAAGCTGAACTGGAAAAAGTCACATGTTGTGAAAGAGCCGGTCTTGTAGGTCGAAATTCTTTATTTCATGGAGGGAAATGATACATTTCAGCGAGTTAAGGTGCAAATAAGATGCTCATTAGTGTTTGGACAAACATAAAACATCAACTTAACCTGCAATGTGACTCGACTTGGACTAAATGCCTGAAATGTTTCTGAAGTCAAACAACTTCTCTTTGCTCAGAGCTACTGCTTCCTCCTGAAATGAATGTTTGTGCTTCCTCTTTTGTAAATGCACTGTTTTTAAAGCAGCATGTTTTGGTTTTTTTTGGAGGGTAAAATCTCCACAACACTGTGTTCTGACCATTTCCTTCTCTGTACTGTGAATTGCATGTTAACCAGGCAGGAGGCTCCTCCACCTTCCCGCCGCTCTGCTCTGCTTCTGCTCACCTTGTCACCACGTGTTTCTGTCACAAACCCTGAAATGGTTCCAGATGTTTGAGAAGCAGTAGGTGCAGTATCAAATAAGCTTTACATGGAAGTCAAACAGGAGTAACTTCTCCTTCCTCATTGGGTGTTACGGCGTCGTCTTTGTGATTAACCGACTGCACTGTGTTTGTTTCAAACATTTAGAAACCATTCGTGGTTCGGTTTCCCCCAATGTGCACAAGGACAGAACAGGGTCGAATCAACTCCATTATTCTTCAAACGGAGAGAGAGAGGGCGCAGGTAGACAGACAATGGTAAAGTTAAGCTTAACGCATCACGTAAGTGCAAAAAAAAGAAAAGATAGCCTTGGGGGCATGGCATTTAATTTAGTAAGATGTGAAGGTCTGTGCATTGTCAAAGGTTGAATACGTGACACGCATGAATACTGGGGTTGAATCCATCTGTTTTGCTTTCACTGCGTAGCACCTGTTCGGTTCCACTGAGCCTTTATTTGAACATAGAAGGGCCATTTTAGGTAAAAAAAAATATCATAAAATAGGGAATATCAGTAATAGCTTTGAGTAATTTTGAGTAATAGCTTTTAACATTAATGTTGCATATTTACAAGAAAAAAGGTTCAAACTGGATGAATGAAAGTGTGTTTTTTTCCTTTTGAGGAAACTCACTTCACAGCATCTTTTAACTTTTAACGAATTTTGACTTTTTCTGTCAATTAACATGTTAATTCTTCTGGGAATATTTTAATTTTGTTGGAATAGTTCTATATTCACATACATTTAACCATCGAAAGACATTTTATTTCATCTTATCAATTGGATTTTTTTTCTTACAAATGTTTTATTATCAGTTAATATCAAAATTATTTTTATTGTTAGTTATTTTAATACATTTTATCACTTAAATCTCAAAGAATTTTCAGTGATATTCTTACAAAATCAGTTCAATTCAGAAAAAAGTTTTTTATTGTAATTTTATCACTTTAATCAGAAAATATCTGAGTTTCTAAATATTCACCTTCTGGCTCTTTGATGGTTTATTTTTTTGTTTTGTTTTGTTTTTCTTCTTCAAAATGACCCTTAAATGTCCTCCTGCTGTAACAGACGACTGTACTTTTAATCTAATCTGTGTGTTGATCCAGATAATTCACGACAAATTTGCAAAATTTATTCTAAAATGCAAAGTGAGATAAATGTAGTTTATTTTTCGGTAAATGTGCAGGTGCTTCTCTCTGTGTTCCTCAGGAAAAGTCTGATCTTGAGGAACCTGGAGGAGACTTCACTGAGAAGATTGACGCTGCTTTCATGCTAGCTAGCTAGCCTAGCTCCGTCCAAACTCGATAGCACCTCTAAAAACTTAATTTCATTTGGTTATTTGTGCAGAAAGTGACATTTTTAAAGCAAGGAGTTGTGGTTTCATCTGGATTTTGTCACATTTGTTTACTTGATGCTGGACTGATCCAGGCTAACTGGCTGCTAATTGTCTAGCTAATTGCTAGTGTCATTCTTCTCAGGAAGAAAGCAAACCAGCACATTTCCCGGTATCTTATGCTGTTTTTTTTATTTTTGCTGTAGAGAATTAATCTGGTATCAGGTTACATCACATCTGTACATGTCTTTCTTTAACGTTACACATTTCTTTTAACCCCTTAAAAAGGAATAAACCAACTTTCTGACAGTTTCTCTAAATGCTGTAACATCATAATTTGCGGCTGCTTCAGTTTGCATGTTGTGAATCAGCTCATTTATCCTGATGGTGCATGTCAGTGCTGCAGCATGCTGGGAAATAACTGCCGAATGAATCCAGAACCCCCGTTGCTGCGAGTCCAGCTGAAGATTTCTTTTTGGTCTGAGGGCGCACTGATTCACGTTTTCTTTCTGTCTCTGTTGTAACACTTACCGCCAAACACCAGCTTGGATCTTCTTATTTGTCATTTCTCTCTTTGTTTTTTTTTTTTTTTTTTTTCCTTTAACATTCACTTCTCTTCTTAACGCTGTAACTGACTGTGGTGCACTAGTGTCAATAAAAAACAACTTTGTCTGACAGAAGAAAAGGGGCCTCGGAGTTATCTGTAGTAGAAACGGGCACCTCACGCATGCTTCCCGCCCGGGTCGTGAAACCCTCCACCCGTTCGGGTCGTGAAACCCTCCACCCGCCCGGGTCGTGAAACCCTCCACCCGTTCGGGTCGTGAAACCCTCCACCCGCTCGGGTCGTGAAACCCTCCACCCGCTCGGGTCGTGAAACCCTCCACCCGTTCGGGTCATGAAACCTCCACCCGCCCGGGTCGTGAATCCCTCCCCGTGTCATGCTGTTGTAGTCGGTCCGTTCATTTCGTTGAGCGGGTCTTTGTTTCCGTGTTGTTCTCTCATGTTTGTCCTCTGTGTGTAGTGGTTTTGTGTTTGGTGGTAAGTTCTCCTTTAGCACCCCCGCCTCCCCTCCCCTCCCCCTCCCCCTCCCCCACCACCACCACCTCACAGATCTGCACCCATGGTTTTTACCCATGATCCAGTTTGGTGCATAGCAGTGGATTCTTTGGAAACTTCGGGCAAGTATACAGTCACAACTCGGCGCCGTGTAGTGAACATCCGTAGTGCTCTAGATCTAGAGGCCGTAGCTTTACTTCTAGTTTCGCCAAGAAGTTGTCGGGAAGTTCAGCTACATTGACAACTAATCAAGACGTTTTCATGTCATTAAACAGCTAATATACTAATTCTAGTCGTTTTATTTACCACTGTGCATATTAATAGACTTTTTACTAACAAACTTTAACATTTCTCGGTATTTTCCTCCCCTTTTCAATGATTTTTTAAAGATATTTTAGAGGTGGACTCAAAGCTGGATTTAGTCTCATCTAGTCGGTTGACTAACAAATTTGTCATGTGACTGCTCGCTGAGGTTTGTAGTTTTAATATTGGAAGTAACCGGTCATGAAATTCACTGCCGTGCAGGTTGAGAGGAAGGAATTTGAGGACACGTCTGTGCGGCGCTTTTATGAGAGCAGTGAAGTGAATCTGAAAAGCTTTTATCACCCCATTTAGAACTAAATGATGGAAAAAAAGGAAAACGAACACCTGTCTGCAGTGAATTTCATGGGAGTAGTATCTCATTTAACACCTTCCTTTATCCTCCACTCTGTTCTGTTCTTGTCCCCCTCCCTCTCCTTCCTCCTCTGTCCATTTTCCTACTTTTCCGCCCTCAGAGTATCCCGGTTCGGAGGATTCTCCGCTGGGCAGCCCCCATCTGGTCGTCAACGGTAACGGCTCGCTTAATGGGCAGGTTACGGGCGGCGGCGGTGTGGAGCAGAGTCCCGACGGACAGCAGTTTTCGCCGCTCACCAGCCCGCTGCTCACCGAGGCGGGATACGTCCGCAACGAAGAGGAGGACGAGGCGAGGAGGAAGGTGGGCGTGTCGGCTCCACTCAGTCATTACATCATAACTCACGTGCTGCCAGACAGGATGCAGTAAATGTATAGACCGATGGGCTGGACTCGTGGATCGATCTCATCTTTCTGTTTGTGTCCAGAAGTTTCCCACAGACAAAGCCTACTTCATAGCGAAGGAACTGTTGACCACGGAGCGGACCTACCTCAAAGACCTGCAGGTCATCACGGAGGTGAGCGCTTCTGCATCGTCCCTGCACCGTCCCGCTCTGCCAGAGGTGGTTTCTTCTGGGTCCGTTGATCCTGCCCCGACCCAGAGGGACTGTACTGCTCAGTGGAGTACAGTGATCCCTTATTTTTCGCGGTTAATGGGGACCGGAGCCCCCCGAACCTAAATAATGTGTTTAAAATATGTTTAAAAACCGCAAAAAAGTAGCGAGACACTGCAGCAAAACACACACTACATTACCCATAAGGCCACCTTCTTAAAGGAGCCAGGCTAGCTCACAACATTTCTTTGCTGCGAGAGAACACGCACAACATCCTGTGATGTTTCTGCAATTTTTTCTTGATTTTTTTTTATTTTTTATATTATATATTTCTGAAAAATCTGCGAATAACAAAAACAAAAAAAAAAAATCACTGTACTGGGACAAGTGGATTCTACAGTCATGGAAAAAATTATTAGACCACCATTTTTTCTTCACTTTCTTGTTCATTTTAATACCTGGTACCACTAAACGTCATCATGTAACTAAAACAGACAGAAAAGAAAACACTGAATGCATAAAAGCAGTGTTTTTGGCAGTACAACGCCATAGCTATTGATGTAAAAACTTAAGTGATTTAGGTTATAATCAAGAAAACCATGGAAAATGGTAAGATATCAGCTCTTAAATAAAACTCTTATGAGCAATCTTTGTGGTTATCGTTATGTTTGTCCAAACAAATGTACCTTTTAGTTGTACCAGGCATTAAAATGAACAAGAAACTGAAGAAAACAAGGTGGACTAATAATTTTTTCCATGACTGTAGTTGGTTCAAACTGCTAATCTTCTTAAAGATTTGTCCTCCTCGTTCTCTCTTCCCTGTTTCCTTTCTCTCCTTCCCTGTCAAATAAATGCCACTAGTGCCAAAACAATTTGAAAAAACAAAAAAAAGGTGACGACAGTTTGGTCTTTTGAAGGTCCGTCTGTTACTGCTGTGAATCAGAATCAAAAGCCCTCAGTGCTCCTCTACTGGTCTCATTAATATTACATTAGAGCTCACTGTTCATTCATTGTGGATTCATTCATTTTTTTTAAATCCCAACCCTGAAAGTGGGCTTTTATGTGCGTTTGCCTTGGCGCGGAGCTTATAACTGAATTTCAGCCTCTGAGGGTTTAAGAGTGTTTTCTTGTGGAAGAGATGGGAGGTGAAAATACGGCTTCCATGTGAGATTTAAATCACATGTCACAGTTTAGCTTCTTTTTAAATGGAAAAGAAACTCCATCCTGTTTGCTCTTTTGGCGCACGCTGGACTGTTACATCCCAGCTCTTTCGTTTACAAGTAAAACCGCTAAACTCAACACTCATAGTGGATTTATAAATACAAGGGCTGGAGCTTCCTGGTGTAAAAGTGCTGTGTAATGTTGGTCAGACGTTTGCTCGACCACAGATCGGCTTTACTTTCTGACGCGGGGGGGCAGCAGAAGTGTGAAGATGGCTGATGGGGGGGAAACACAGGTTCAAGCACCTGCCTGAAGACTTGACCATGAAAGAATTCACTGTGAAGTGAAAAATGTCTCTCTCAGGTCTTTTTCTCCCTCTCAGACAGTTTTCCCTCCTAACAGCAGCTACTAACCTCTTTAATGTGGTAGGAAGGCGTGCACCGGTGCTTTTTATTTTTAAAAGAACCTCATAAATGTTTTCTTTGGGTGGTACAGATCTCACACCCTCCCCCCCTCCCTTAGCTTTCTGTCACTTTTCCATTTTACCGCTGTGAAACAGCTGTGCGGCCGCCGGTCCACACGAGCCGTCACGTTCCTGTGTGATTTACCCCGAGGGGGGAATATTAACACCCTGGTGTTGAGGGGGCGCGAGGGCCGGGCTTTATTTATGTGTCTGCAGCCTGATGAGTCTCTTTCATTCATTCTTAGCTTTGTATTCAGGGGTGTTTTGGATAAAACTCAGTCTGCAAATATAAGAATTTGTACAATTTGAGCATTTACATGATTTCCCTTTTTGCCATCCATCTTTCCCGCTCATGTACGCCTTATTTCGATCTTTCAGTCCTTCAAGAGCGTGGCAGAGAAAGACGAAGCCTTCCCAGACTCCGTTAAAACCCTGATCTCAGCCCACTACGACCCGGTCTACAGGTTTCACCAGGGCTTCCTCAAAGAAGCGGAGCAGCGCCTGGCGCAGTGGTAGATATTTATCCTCCCACATTCAGATGTGCTTATTTTTACAGTAGCCTTGCTCTCCTAGCCCCTCCGAATCATTTTCGGAAACGGGTTGTGGCTACCGATGAGAAGAAAACCGCTCCAGCTGTCAAAGCTGGGCTTGGTGACATCACGCCGTATGGTCTGTTTATTACGCCGCAAAGTGAGCGGCGCTATAAGAATCAAGAAGCCTGAAATTGGTGTAAAGAAAAGAGTGTGGAGGTATTTCTTGACAAGATTCAGTCCAGATATCGAGAATATTTGCAGAACTGAAACGAAAAACAAACTCTTTCACGTTAGCTGAGTTTGAAGCAGTGAATTAGAGTTACTGAATGTGAACAAAATGAATTCAACAGAAGCATTTTTAAAGACCAGATTAGAGTTGCGGCTTTTGTGCAACTAATTCAGACTCAGAGCTAAACTAATAATTCATTTCTATTCCTTAAACGGGCTTAAAGGGCTTTGTTTACAGCTGAAACTCTGCCGTATTGCAACAGACGCTTCTGAGTGGCAATTAAAATGTAAGCTGAGATAAATGACCTCAGGTGCAAATGCCTCAAATTCCTCAAACTTCCTTTTAGGAACCTTTCTGGTGTTATTTCTGTAGTGACAGCTAGGAGGAGACTCTCTGAGCTGAAGCTGGCAGGAATGATGGGAAAAGATTGAAGCTCTGGCCTGACACCTAGTGGTGGATGACTTCTCTCTTCCCTGTCGTCTCTTACAGGGAGGGTCGTTCTAACGCCCACATTAAAGGAGATTATCAACGAGTTGGAGACGTTTTACTGAAGAACATTCAGGGTCTCAGGGTAACTGCTGCACCATCACTATTTACTGTTGTTTAAAAAAAATAAATAAAAATTTTGGTGTCAGATGTAACCTGTGAGTCTTCTGCACCTGCAGCAGTTGACGATTCACCTGCAGAAGCATTCAGAGTGCCTGGTGGAACTGGAAAGGGCCTGCAGGTAGGTCGCAGAATACAAACCCCCTTTTAAGAAAACAGACAGAATCTTGTAAAGAAGAACTCGATCTGTCCTCAGGTCCAATCGGAAGGTGGAGACTCTGTGCCGAGAATACGAGCAGCAGAGGGTCTGCTACCTGCCCCTCTACATCTTCTTCCTCAGGCCTCTCCACCGCCTGCTGCACTACAAGCTCATCCTGGAGAGGCTGTGCAAGCACTATCCACCCACCCACGACGACTTCAGGGACTCTCGAGGTACCGGTGGGCTTCTCATGCTTTACTGTGCTAGATTTCACATCTCCTCCTCTGGTAACCCACCCTCCCATCCTCTCCCTCCCCAGCGGCCCTAGCTGACATCTCAGAAATGGTGCTGCAGCTTCAGGGCACCATGATGAAGATGGAAAACTTCCAGAAGCTTTTAGAGCTGAAGAAGGATCTGACGAGCATCGACAACCTCGTCATCCCCGGGAGGGTTAGACGCTTGTGTGAAAATAGTGACTCATCCCGGAGCGTTAGAGCGCTCGACTGCCTCTCTCTCTCTCTCTCTGCCGTTCTCATGTCCTGTTTCCTGTTTGACTTGCAGGAGTTTATCAGGCTCGGCTGCCTCAGCAAACTGTCAGGGAAGGGCCTTCAGCAGAGAATGTTCTTCCTGGTACGACTCTGTGCTTTATTTTATGACCGATAATGTCAATGAAAACATCTGAATCACCTTCTCGATCTCATTCTTCCAGTTCAGCGATTCCTTGGTGTACACCAGTCGAGGGATGACTCCGTCCAACCAGTTTAAGGTTCACGGCCAGCTGCCTCTCTATGGCATGACGGTACGTAATTGTCACAATCAATGTTTTAGAAACAATCTGTTCAACTAAGATGATATCAAACCACATTCTGCAGAGCATTCTGGTGTAAGAGGGCGCTAAACTGACCCGCCTGCAGTTCCAGAGCCGTCACCCGCTGAAAACATTTGGTGCATTTTGGGCCGCCCCGGTAGCGCAGTGGTCAGGGTAGTGCTGGGCGGTATGACCAAAAATTTATATCACGGTATTTTTCAAAATTATATCGGTTTTCACGGTATATCACTGTATTTTTTTTTTTTTTGAAGGCACAACTGGGTGTTAACCACATTTTCTAATCATTTAGAGGAATTGCTGCAGTAAATTGTCTTAGAACGACCTATTTTACTGTCACGAGGAGTGAATATTGTAGAAAAAAATTCATCTCTACACTAGTATTAATACAGGTTTGCATGGCCTCGCAAAATGATACTATTTACAAAGAGGTGGCACTCGTTATTCTGATTAAGTAGTAAAGGAATCAGAATGAATGATAGTTGCAGTTAAAATACAAAACCCTTTTATTTTTCACATTTTGCAAACAACTTGAAAAAATATATTTTGTAAAAAAAAATCATCATTAACTACACAATGTAAACAACGTTCTAAAGTTGTAGCCGCGGGAGGCAACACCAGCCTGATGTAGCCTCCCGCGGCTACAACTTTAGCTCGGCAACATTTGCAGATTATTGTAGTTTGTTGGACGTCGTCTTTTTTAAATCCACAGACATGGCTCCTTTAGGAAGAAGTTCCTCAGTCTCATGTTGCCGTTCTGGAGCTTCCACTTCAGGACTTTCGCTGTTTGCAGCCATCACCGTTTAACCATAAACTAGTAGCGTGTTGTGCCTCCAGTGCAACTGCAAAACAGTCCCCTGTCAAACAATGTTCTGCGGCACTTACGTTCCGCCGCGCGGCGTTCCCAACGTTGTGTATGCTACAGTACAGACTCACCGGTATTACGGTATATGAAAAATTCATATCATCAGAAAAATAAACACCGGTATTCGGTATGAACTGGTATACCGCCCAGCGCTAGGTCAGGGCGGGCAGTGGTACAGAGGCTGCAGCCCTGCAGCCCAGCCCGGATGACCCCCTGTTGTGTCCTCCCCGTTCTCTCTGCCCTCCTTCCTGTCTCTCTCCACTATGAATAAAGCCCACTAGTGCCAAAACATTTGGTGCATTTTGACTCAGCGACTCACAAGCTGAAATCTGAAACCAAAGAACAGAAACAAATCTCACTTTCTTAATGACAGAAGCTGGTGATCTCAGTTCTCCCCGTCCTGGGTTTATTTTTAAATCTGTCGTCGTTACATGTCGTGTCTCCTGATGCGTGTCTTGCAGATTACAGAGAGTGAGGAGGAGTGGGGAGTTCCTCATTCGTTCACGCTGTTCGGCCAACGCCAGTCTGTGGTGGTGGCAGCCAGGTACTAACAACCACAACACACCTGAATGTTTGAAACAATCAGAGACAAAAGACACGGTGCAGGAACATTACAAGGGGAACAGGTCAGCTGTTTGGTCTGAATATTCATAAGGTTTTATTTGGCTCTAAAACTGAGGTTACATTTCACAATGCAGACAGATATACAGGTTATCGTGATTTGCCATTTTACCAAGCAAAAGCTATTTTCCTGTATTAACGTCATGGCTTCAGCTGCATGTCTTTTGTTTGTGTCCAGCTGTGCGTCAGAGATGGAGCGTTGGGTGGAGGACATCAGGATGGCCATCGACTTGGCAGAAAAGAGCAGCAGCCCGAACGCTGACCTGCTCTCCACCAGCCCACCTGACAACAGTAAGAAAACTCCCGTCGGCTACCGAAAGTTCAGTTTACAAACTGTTAAACCCCAAACATCTGAGTCTCCAAGCATGATGCCCATAGATGAAGATATTTTTAAAATCTCACTTTCTTCTTTCTCAGCCAGACAGACAGAAGCTTTCAGCACCGCATGAATAACCTGTGAGCTCCTGTCCCTCATCTCTCTTTCCCCCTCTTTCATTCCTTAAAACTCCTGCCACAGTGCTCAATAAGGACTCCACCTGGTGACCTTTAGTTTGACGTCTCTTTTGTCGGTCCGTTAAATCGCCTGTCGTGCACTTTCTTCGTATCTGGCACGGCGAAGGTATTGCCTTACCAGGGAGCGCATGAGTCAGAGCGGCGCAGCCTCTTGCATAATGGATGTGAGGATGTTGCAAAGCTTTTTCTCTCCTTAATGTGATCCCTCAATCAACAGACAGCTTTTCACCAGTGGCAGTTATGCCTTTAATGGTTTGTCAAGTGTCTTGAATACATCATCGTGCATCAGAGCTTTGGCATTAAGCTCAGAGATGAACGGCCTCCAATGTCATTAGAAGGTCATTCGACTCATTAGAAAAAGTTTCCATTTCATGGAGGAATGGAAATGAAAGGCAAACGGTCTTTGAAATTCGTCACGTGACTGCTTATTCCCCTTTAAAGAAGCCATTAGAAGATCAGTAGACGGTGGTCATAAAAGGATCGATATGACCAGTAATAACCCAGTTTCACCTAGATGTTGCACCTGAGGTTGAGCCATAAATCATTGTTTCCAGACTTCCATGGTCCAGTTTTGTCTGCCGAAGCCTCAGTTTCCTGTGTTCACGCGACACCCTGTGTGGTCCATCTGGTTCAGTTTTGACTGTGATTTGTGTTCAGAGATGCTCTTCTGCATCGCGGTTGTCACAAGCAGCCATCTTTACCACCGGTTTGTTGGGGAGATCCCAGTAGAGCAGCAGCTTCTTCTCCACTCAGACCACCTCATCTTAAACATTCAAAGTCACGTTCTGATGTTTTGGAGCTTCAGCTTACCTGTTTGACCAATTTACCTGCATAAATGTCCCCACAGGGATAAATAAAGTCTTAGCCGTAGCTTTACGTTCATTTATCTTAGTGAAGCTAACTCAGCTAAATGCATCTTGGCTCAACTTAGCAACTTAGAGTCTTTCTTTTCCTGAGAGTAAAATAAAAACTAGAACAAGAGTGAATGGCTTCCTCTGAGAGTTAAAGTGCATCTGTGTCCAGATGTTTCCAGCAGTACATGAAAGCTAAATCCTAAAATCTGACAAATAGACTTTAACTTTAAACTTGAACAACTTCCCCCACAGATTTCAGATCTGAGAACACACACAGTAATCGTGTTAGACGTTTTACCAGGCGTAATTTCCCTTCAGGGATCAATAATTCAGGGATTAAATTGTTTTATTTATGTCTGAGCGCCGTCATGAGGAGCCATTAGGGCGTCTGTGAACATCTTCGTCTCGGCTCTTCCGACTAACCGTGATGTTGGACTCTCCCGTTGTTACCCAGAGCTCTCGGAGGACGGCGCCGAGCACGAGTCAGAGGAAGAGCTCTGCGGCTCGCGCTCATCCCTGGAACGTCAGGGTCACCGTGGCAACACCACGGTGCACGTCTGCTGGCATCGCAACACGAGCGTGTCCATGGTGGACTTCAGCATCGCCGTGGAGGTAAGTCATCATCATCTGTTTTAGTCTGATTTTGATTTGGTCATCGTCTCCTGTCCTGCTCTTCGTCTCCTCAGAGACAGAGGACAGTTGTTAGTAACGTCCTTTGTCCTGTTGTTTCTCTGTCCCTCGTCCACCTTTAACTCCATTTGTGTGTCTTGCTGCTTGAGGCCCGTTCTTTAGAAATCAGACGTCTTTCACTGTCATTTACATGCAGCCTGTCCTTTAGTGACACCTGCTGGAATAAAGAGGTACTGCAGCAGCTGAGACCCCCATTAGTGCGTGAAGCGGATTCTCTTCACATTTAATGGACGACTATGTCGTCACCTTTTTCATATTATAAAAATATATTCATGTTTTTAGTGACTATAAGAGTCAAGTGCAGAAGAAAACAGCAGATGCGAGTATTATGAGTGAATGTCTTTGATATATGTGTAACGGAGCAAAAGAGTTGAATTTGGACATAGACACCTTTCACGTTCTCATATTTTTATTCACCAAAACAGTATCAATGGCCTTGTTTTATTTCTGCCCTTTTTCCTCCCCTGTGTGTACTCAGAACCAGCTCTCAGGTAACCTGCTGAGGAAGTTTAAGAACAGCAACGGCTGGCAGAAACTGTGGGTGGTCTTCACCAACTTCAGCCTCTTCTTCTACAAGTCACACCAGGTTAGAAACGTACACCTCGCTCTGTAAGACCTCAGCTGCTGCGCTTGATGTCTCCTGACTGATAATAAACCTACCGTCTACCTGCAGGATGAGTATCCTCTGGCCAGCCTCCCTCTGCTGGGATACTCCGTCACCGTCCCAGCGGAGTCAGAGAACATCCACAAAGATTATGTCTTCAAACTTCACTTTAAATCTCACGTGTACTACTTCAGATCAGAGAGCGAGTACACGTTTGAAAGGTGGGTGTTCATTGAGGAGATACGGGGTGCACGATAACTATCGGGCCGATAACAGGAAACTATGACGTCATCCCGATAAGTCCGATATCACGACGAATAGCCCCGATAACATATATATTTTTGTCAACACAGCAGTGCCTCGCTCCCTCTGAGTCTTAAATGACAGTGAATGTTATGTTCAAGTGACGTCAGCATAATCAGAAAAACGATTTACTCAATAAGGAAAATCAAGAATACTCCCTCATGCCAGAAAACAACTCGTTAACTCGGTCATCATTTTAGTTGCTGACTTGAATTGATATTCGCAGTATTTCTCCTCATGTTACACATAAAAAAAGAAAAAAATAGAAAAGGCTGAAAGAACGACTAGCAAACGAGGGAACGTGGGAATTTATGTTACACCTTGAATGCGGCCTGCAGCACAGCGTACTGATCACAACAAACATGGCGGCGTGGAACTTCGTTAAAGTTTCAGAAGAAGATCCCCGAGTGAATTCTACGAGGAGGGAAGCACAAGCTTTAATACGTAAAACCTGATCGGCCACCTACAACATAACAATCGCTTCCATGGAGTTTTGAAATCGTGCTAACGTGAGCTAAACGGAAGCTAATGCTAACGTGCGCAAACCAGCAGCAGTCTCCCCTCCCCCCATTCCTCTCATCTAAAGCTTCCATGAGATTAAAAAAATAAAAAATAAAAACTACTGAACCTCATTTACTTTAATTAAAGATATTAATTTAAATGGAACCACAAGCCAAAATCCTTTAAATGTTAATCTTTTTCAGTTTGTAATTTTGATGCATGTATTTCCATCAGTTCAAGGAGCCTTTATTTTTTTATATCAGTCAGTAATGAACCTTATTTAAGTTGATGTGAGATATCAAATAGGTTTGTTTGATAGTTTTACAAAAATGTTTGAGAGGCTTACCAATAGTTTTTCTTTGGAAAAAAATAAATATCTGTTTTATTTAAAGAGTCCAAACTATTTTTGGTTTTGTTCATAGTATTGATGTAATGATCTTAGGTATATGTGTGTGTTATCGGTTATCGGTATCGGCCTCTTAGGAGCTGAAAGTTATCGGTTATTGTGCATCCGTACTGGTAGATGCAACCTCCTCCAAGCTCAGACACATCTGAACAAAGTGGATTGATGCTCAGACCCAAATTAAACCACAGCTCGTTACTCCATGTACCTTTTTTCCACGACACTCTTCTTTGCTTTAACAGCTAAATCCGTTCCCTTCTCGTTTGTCGTTCTCCAGGTGGATGGAAGTGATCCGCAGCGCCACCTGCTCCACCAGTCGGTCCCTCCCCAGCACCAGAAAAGATCTCTATTGATGAATCTTCATTTTTTTTTTTATTCTTCACTTTATCATCGTCCTCTTGCTCTGACTCTCACCTTGGTGAAGACTTCTTGCTGCACAAATAGCCAAAAAGACTTGTAGAAATGTGTTGCACGCTGCAGTCACTAATTAATATTTCTGAATTTACACTCCCAGAGGTCCACCTGATCACACGCTCTCTGCACCACTGGTGTCGGAGGGTTTTTAGATTGTCTGTGCCAAACTGGAACTTGCTGGCAGTGTTCTTCACTTGATGTATTTTTGATTTCTTTTTTTTTTTTTTTTTTTTTAATTTTCGCCTCATTTCAAGCTGCTCACATGCACACGCCACCGGTTTACAGAAAGGATTTTGTTGGTGGGCGACGTCTCCATTTCAACGTGCCTCCAGGTTTCTTCTGTCCCACGCGATGCACCTGAAACTGTCCCGGCGTGCACGTGAGCGCGCCACCTTGTGTTAAATGTGATGCCGGCTCGGACACACACGTTTTCTTTTTTTGTAATGCGCCTTTTTGTACAGTATTTTTGATACACTGTGAAACGTTCTTACGCCTTTTTTTTTCTCCTCTTTCGTCTCGTTCGAGAGTTTCGTTTCTGAACACTTCAGACCTGCTTCCAAAGCCAACAGAGATTATGACTGTTGATCGCCAATTATCTTCTCCTCTTCCAGCTCTCTGGATTTACTGTTTTAATTAAGGATGAGAAAAGATTGTGTTGATATGAAATAAATTAGAATAATCAGCAATGATAGTTGTTTGTTTGTTTTTTTTTAAATCTGATTTTCATGGTTAGAAAACCTCTCGACTGATTAGGATAAACAAGCCATTCCAGTAATTAAATCTGCATTTTTAATATTCTAAATGGCGAAATGCTGAACTCGTGAACTGATGTTCGCAAATAACTCCAAGTTTCGTCGCTGTAATTCAAGCTTTATAACCTTGGTGACATAAATCTGAGAACTGAGTTTGTTCATGTTCATGAAAAAGTTGTGAATCTGCAGAAAAGATTTGTCTTTGAAAAATCATTTAATGCAATTAAAAATTTAGACAAAGACGACACAAAGCATGAATAATTACCATGCGGGGTGAACTGAACTATTTTAACTCTTTCTACCTCAAACTGATTGGAGAGATCCAGATGTCTGATGAAGTAGATCTTGGATGTACCTTAGTGCAGTGATTCCCAAAGTGTGGGCCGCGGCCCCCTGGAGGCCTGTCGAGGTACTGCAGATGGGCCGTGAGAGGTCATTAAAAATAAACAAATGTTTTAAATCCTCGATTTTTGGAAAATATGTTTTGAAATTACTGTAAATGATTTAAAAAATATTTAGAAATAATAAAACAAACCAATTGAGTGTTATTCTACTGTAATCTTAACGTAACGTAAGTGTCGCCTTATTTGTTGACCCCTTACATTAATATTGGAATGTAGCTTTTAGTCTTGTATGTTGATCAAAGTGGTGTTTAAAGGTTTGCAAGAGCCGCAGAGATTTTTCACATTTCAAATTGGGCCAAGTTTGGGAACGGCTGCCTTAGTGAGTACTTGAGCTCTACTTTTTGATGTAGTGGAAAGAAAGGGTTTAGCACTGAATGTACTGAGTTTGAATTAAGTCTTAAATTGATTTTATTCTTACTCCAGTGAAGCTTTAATTGCCTCAGTGTCTTTGTGCGGCATCACAGACTATTTTTTTCTACAAGAGCACAAGCTTGAATTTCCAATCTGAATTTATTTCACAGGGAAACTGCTTGAATTACAGCAACTAACCCGGAACACAGGTGAGTCCAAAAGCTCTGCTCCAGATTATTGATTTTTTTTCGTAGCCTCATTAATTGCATCATTAATCAGTTAAGAGACTAATGAGGTGCTGTGTTCACACTGCAAGCCTCGATGCGCAGCGTCGATCCTTTGCTCATTTGGGTGTTGACATTATCTTAAAAAAGATCAAGAAGCCGGATTTCTTTCGCTTTAGTGGATAATTAGAGAGGAGTCTGGGAAATGAATGCAGCTCAGAGCTCTCGGTTATTGACACAGTGGAGAACAGACGGTCACAGAGACGGGTATTATTGATCTCAGGATTCATATTTGCTGTTGTTTGGGTCCCACCAGGCCTGCACAAGTATAGCCAAGATAATGTAATATATTGTAAAATAAGTTGGAGTTACCTTTTAAACTATTTTCAGGACGATCTGTATATTGATCTGTCTATCATGAGGGACCAGACAGCCAGTAGATATCAAAGTATATGAGCTACAGTATATTAAGTGGAAGTGGAAACATCAGGCCAGTGAAAAGACCACAGAAGAACCACGAAAATCGCAAGCAGCATTTATTGGGCCCTTTCACCCATCGCCACCACTCCCAGGTGCCCACCTTCTTTCCACGCCGGTCGAGAATAAAGACAATACAGAGACAATTCTATCCAGTTTTAACGGACATGAGGACACTTATGAGGATAGTCTGTACACGTCTCAGTGTCATATTCCTTTGACCAGATGGTGGCGCTATGGAGTTCCTCCAAAATAGTCATAAACACTTGTTTCGAGTAGAAGAATCATCAAACGTGCGGATTTTGGGTCAGACTGGGCAACGCATGTTCAGCTAAAAACAACTTTCCCATTCATGGCGAGACATTCATGGCCGTACTCTCACAGTGACGCCCTTTGATAAAAAGTTCACAGTTTTCACTGGCAGCCATCTTGAATGACTTAACTACTGATTTGAACTGGTTTGAGGTGTGTCGACTCATCCCTACTGGGAGCAGTGGAGCCTAATGCAAACCACGACATTTCCTGTTGACAAAAGATGGCGCTAGAACCAGGCGTTATTGAGCCTAATTTTGTATGTCCATGCCTGAAACCCATAAAATACATAACATTTTCACGCACAACTAATGTGTGTGCAAAATTCCATGAGTTATGATTTTTCGAGCATATTATTAGAGATTTCAACTGAATGTATGGGTCACTTTGAGGAGGGTCGATCCCAACAGGAAGCAACAGCGATGACAGAGGTCAGATTAGTTGTACTTTATAGACGGTCCCTAAGTACGTGCCATACATCCAATTGTGTATAGACATCAATGTGTTTGTGCTGTTTAAAGTATATATATATATATATATATATATATGTATATATATATATATAGATTCAAAATACAATAGGATCCCTGCACCCTCAGTGGTCGGGCCCTAACAAGAATCACACTTGACAAAGCATTTGGAAAAGATCATTAGGACTTTTTAAGATGCCAATAACTTTACAGAGGGTTTTCCAATAGTTTTTCATGGAAATCTATTAATAATATAAATGGATGTGTTGAAATTTAACAACAACTGTTACAAAGCCAGTTTTAAGTGACTCTAATAATCTTATTTAGGAAGTATTTCCATTTGAAAAAGTGCACTCAGTTGATCAGCAGAAGCTGGTATGAGCTACAAAGATCTGAATATGAAAGGTTATTTTGAAAAATAAAGTTCATAGATTAGTATTTACACCAACTTAAATGCTCTGTAGATTGATCTCACTTCTAGACATTACATCATAAAAATAGAAAAAGAATTTCCCAAACATGGTATCAGCATCAGTTCTAGGTATACTGTATACCGTATGTTCCCTTTTCTGCCATCAAACTCCTTCACTTTGTGTACTTCTCTGCATTAAAACCACTCTATGTGGTAATATCATTTCCTGTCGTAACACACAACAAAGTCAACTTCTAGTGGGATAACGTGGTATTGCAAGATGTGCCAGACCGTCCCCACTCATTAACCAGTATGTCTGTGGCTTTGTCCAGACAGCAGATCTAAACGCCAGGATGTAGTCAGAACTGGTTTTGCCACATAGATAGACATGACACAACTAGAATGTATTAATGTGTTCTCCACCTGGGAGCCTCAAATGCAGAGGAACACGTCAGTGATTGTGTTTATCAATCCCGTGCTTCTCTGGTCACGTACTGGAGACGATGATCTCCCTGGGAATCATAGCTTGCAAATGTGGGCAGCGAGGGCCAGTCTGGCCGATACGTTGTGGTGCTGTACACGAACGCATCCGTGATGCTTCCCGGTGACGGCCCGTCCTCTCCGCCCGTCTTCCCCGCCCACTCCTTCACCTCCAGCTCCACGGTCGTCCGCTGATACATGGTGGGGATGCTTTCAAAGTCGTCCAGGAATTTCAGCATCCGGTCGTCTACTTCGTAGATCTCTCCGTGGACCCTGTGGCCCTGCCCCGGGAGGCTGAGGAGGAAAGGGATGTTGTACTCGCCGGCGATGACCAGCGGGAACTTCTGGGTGGTGAACGCGGCGCCGAGGAACTCTGCCCTCCCGTTGCTGCTTTCAAACATGCGAAAGTGGTTGGGCTGCCCCTTCTTCAGGGTGCCGTAAACAAAAACACGAGCCATGAGCATGGAGGACACCTGTGAAATCGAGAAAAATAATTCAATATACAAATAAAATATTTCTTTTCTGCATGCAATGTTTTATTAGTAATTTTATTTACATTCTTATGCTGTTTTTAATACTAATTTTCTGTTCTTCTCATCATGGCGCCTTTGTAAAGCACTTCTAGTTGCCTTTGTGGATTAAATGAGCCTGTACAAAATAAAACTTGCCTTGCCTTTATAAAACAGGGACCCTGAATTAGGATTTTGCGCAGGGCCCCCCAAAAAAGCTAGAAACGGCCCTGGACTGTGCATATGAACCTGTATGCAACACAGGATTTGATTGAGGAGTTAAATCAACTATTTCTCTTGTCAGTAATTAAGTAACGTTAATTACGTAATTGCTGTGTCACACATCGGTCTTGATACCTGCAATAACTAAAGTCCTATGTGAACTCGTTAACTGCAGCAGATGACATCAGAGTGAGTGACACGAGACACCGACGTCAAGCATCAATACTCATTTAAAATGCATACTGTGTAATAGTCACTCATTGTATGATTTATGACGGTTTTCACAAGTATATCCAGGTACTAATTACCGTGAAAAATCACGGTGGTTTTACCTTGAACGAGGGAAATGTCGAAGGCAACCGTGTCGAGAGGTAGTCTTGCGTCCAGCTTTCCACGCATGCGCAGAAGCAATTCTGTTTGTCATGCCAAGATTAACGTGTCACCGTTTAATCACAGAAGCGGTTCCGCATTATGGCTTGAAAAGCAGCTAAATGCTCATCTTTTCATCGACTGCATGAGTTATTTCTAATGCACATGGGAAAGTAAATGTTTTTTTCTCATGTTGTCCTTCACTGAAATATTAAGACAATGTAAACATTTTGACTTTGCAGGAAGTCAAAAGAAAAAAAAAAATCTCTCTTTCATCATTCTGGCATTTAGCAAATAGAAATAATTTTGGCAATACTAACTGACATAAAACAGGAAAGGTTTAATCTGATTTAATGTTTCAACTGTGTTCTCCATAGTGTTGCAAACATTTATTCCACCTGTCAATCACAACTGTGTTTTGGAGGGAGAGGTGGAAACAAAACAAACTTTTCTGTTATTAACCATCTTTAATTTACAGCCCTGGAATCCATTCAAATCCAGTTAACATACCAGGAGTACTGTATGGCCGTGCAACATCTATGTTGTCATGGCTCAGTACCTCTTTAACGGTTGGAGCCAAAAATAATCATAACTGTCAATTCAGTAACTACACCACTGAACAAAGAACTCACCTATTTGTCAATGTTGTAAAGATAAACTGGGGGAGTAAGTCATGCCGATGACTAAAATGCATTCATTCTCACTTTATGTGACACTCGATATAAGTCTAATGGTGAAAAAAACCTGCTGACTCAACTCAGGCAAGCCAGAGAAATCGAATAAGCTCTCTGCTTTTGTGGAATGAAGGAATATCAGTGACTCTGGAAATGCAATAAGTAGTGATTTTTATTTTATACGTCTCTGCCTGTCTCCCAGCCGGCCTTTTTGAGTTATATTTTTCTCTGAGGTAGATTCAATTAATTTTAGTTCAGTGTGTGCACTATAGAAGAAGTACATTGAGAAAGCTCAGTGTCCTTTGGAAACATGGAACCTTTTGACAAAGCCCCATTGTATTTTCTATGGTAAACCTAGACTCAACCTAGACTCTATTCTATTCATTCACTCAACCTAAACTTAATTCATTATGTCAATCCGTGTACCCCGTGAACCTTGCTCCATTTCTCACCAATAAAATTTGTTCTACATGTTGTGTCTGTGTGTGTATACCCCTACCTATCCCTCACCCACTCCATATGCACCCACTCTGTGCATCTGACAGGTAAAATAACCAATTTATTTTCATTTATTCTTCTCTCTTTTTAAAAAAAATTTTTTTTTACAGTTTTTTTTATGATAGTTTTTATTATTTTTTTCCAACATTAGGTGTGAACAATAACATTTCAACAAAGAAAATAAGTATAATATCCCCAACCCTGGCAAGAAAAGGATTAAATAAATCTAATCTAATCTAATATAAATAAATAAAATAAAGAGATAAATAGATAAATAAGAAAAATAATAACACAAAATCATAATCACAGCAGTGCATAATTTACAAAAAGTTTAAAGTCAATCAAAACCATGAGTTTCCAAAAAGTCCATGTACATTTATTCTTCTCTGATATTGTTCCTTAGAGAAGAATAAATACAGAAAAGGACACTCCAAAAGTGTGTTATAGTCGAGGAAATAAAAACAGCCCGTTATTGACCTCGAACGTTGTTTGTTTGATTTCCCATAGGAGCCGCTCTTTCCCTCGAGCTCCAACAACAACATCTCTCCGAAGGACGCTGACTTGTTGATTACGCATGATGACGCAAGCACGTCCTGCAGCCTAGCAGCAGAAAAGACGGCGTAAACAAAGCAGCCAGCTGCTCGTTTGCTAATGCTGATTTGATTAGTATTTCGTGGTTAAAACACTTAATACGGGTATGTAGGAACGAATGGGAATATTTACTGGTGTCCACAACTGTTATTTATATGTTAAAACATTTCACCGGTGCGCTGAGACAGAAACAAACGGGTTAAGAAGACACCGTTAGTGTTAGCTCATTAGCTCTGGATAGCTCTAACCGGATTTTGAAGTGCGGGGAATTTTTGTTAGTCAGATCCGCTTTCAGTGACATCACTTGATAATTGTCACTTGAGTCGTTGATGTTGGTGAGGTTGAACATTTTAACAGCTTCTAGCGATCGATGCAGTGATGAATTTGCTCGCCATGTCGCAAAGGTTGGTTAAAAACCACCTAGCCGGCTAAGCGGGGCTGGATCGAGGAGACGCTCCCGGGTAGATGACCCCTTGACTGCCTTCAGCTGGACGCAGACTGCGATGTTTAGTCTGATGGCGAACTGCTGCAACTGGCTGAAACGCTGGCGAGAGCCTGCAAGGTAAGCAGACTCACAAAAGAGTGCCAAAACTGTCGATCTGTTCCGATCTGTTCCAATCTGTTCCACCAGTTGACAGTCTGAACTTGGTCTGCGAGCACAAAGTCAGATCATGTCTTTTCATCACTTATATATAATAAGAAGCGTTCAGTTAGTGATCATACATGAATAGTATCCTCTGATCACAGATGATGCCTTATATGGTTTTAGTTATTTAACCTTTATTTAGCCAGAAAAGTCCCACTGAGACTCACAGGTCATTTTTTTCAAGGCAGTCTTGGCCAAGATGGCAGCAGGAACACAAGACATGTCACACAACATAAAAATCACAAAAAAGTATAGGTAAGGTTAAGTGATTTAATATCTCTGTAAGATGATATCACAAAACAGAGGCAAGTGACTGCATCTCCAGGGCTTTCAAAATTGACTGAAAACAAATCAAGTAAATTCGATTTTGGGGTTATAAGGTTTTTTTTTTGTAAACTTTCAATCTGAAGGAGCATGATATTGAAAAGACACTTTTCCACTCTGTCCTGACACTGTTGACAGTCAGTGTAAAAAAAAAAAAAAATCAGGTCCATGTGACTTCTGAAGATTCCCAGTCAGGCATGGAGGGAGCAGACCAGTGTAAGCCTCTCATATGTAAGTCTGTACTGGTGTGGAAACCGATGGGTCACCAGGAATACAGTTCACAGTGACGGATCTGACGTTTGTTGTGAGGCACAGGGAAACATGAAAAACTGAGTCCAAGATATGCAGTCTTTTCCTTCTCATAATAAAGATGCCTTTGTTTATGTTAGAAATATCATCAAGAAATAGTCAGTTATAGGGACATTGTTTGGTTTTAAAAGCAATTTTTATGTAGGTGTGAGCTTTAGTGTTCTGTTTTGTATCATAATGGAGTGAACGTGGTTCTTTTTGGGGTGGACAAGACTTTAAAGACATTTTGACTTTCATCATAATTCTTAAGTCGTCTGTTAAATTCTTTGACTCTGTCCCAAACACATAGCTGATAACTATTGGAGATGAATGTAGGAATCAGGTTGATTATACACCAGTTCAAGAGATCCGTATTAGGGCTCTGTGCAAGGAAAACATGTAACATGTGACATGATATTCAAGTTGAAAATTGCGATCGTAAACAATATTTGTGAAATATAAACAAATACTTCAATATTTGGAGTCAGTTTTTCTTCTTCTTTTTGAAGCTATAATTGACCCCTCACTTATTTGTCCATGTTTTTCCTTCACTCCCTCTTTTTCCTTTCTGTCACCACAACATTCACAACTCTCTGCGTAAGTTAGCATCTAAACCAGCAGCTTCAGCCAACAAGGTTCCATCTGATTGATCAGGTATATGATTGACATTTAGAGTGCGAATGCATAGACTTGGAAAATAATAGACTCCTATTTATCGTGGGATTTATTTTGTTTTTGTGATATTGATATGACAATGAAGTCATGATGGTTGGTTTTTGATATCTTGTGCTGCCCTAATAAACATTTTATCTTACATTTCACTTTCATTCAAACAAGTAGATACTGCTGATTAATCCTGTTTGTCAGTTGCACTAAAAGTTTGATTACTGTGGAAGTTATTTTTTGTATAATAATTTCTGAATAAGTGTACTATACACAGTGCAGAATAGAATAAATCAACCCTCGGTTTATTATTAGAGGATAAGCAGTGTTAACTTTAATTAGGTATCAATGCAGCATGAACCGAAGCAGTCTTGAGTGAGAATGGAGTAAATGATTGAAGCAAGATGGCAGTTAATGTTAGTACTTGGGTCATCTGACATGTCAAGATAAAAAAAACAAAGAAAGTTTATGCTTTCTTTCTCTGCTTCATATTTTATCATAAATATCTAAGAACTGATCCAGCTCTATGGAAGCAGAGGCCATGAAATCTCCAATTTATTTTGACAAGGGCAGATTGCCAAAAGCACTAACAGTAATTTCCATTTTGCTGCAAACACACATTTCCTTCTCACTGAATCTAGTTAAAATTTACACTGACTATCATGTAATAATAAACCCAGGGTTGTTTTAATTCTTGAATATTCTTTGTTCTTTACCTGTTCTGTAAAGTGACCCTGAGTTTTTTGGAAGGAGCTTTTAAAGAAAACATCATCATTATTATTATTATTATTATTAACATGATTATTATTAACATTATGATTATTAACATTATTATTAATAAAAAGTTGGTGATAAATATACTTTTTACTCAAGTTTCAGCCATTTACATCTAATTTTTTTCCTTTTTAATATATGAATTGAATAATGTTTTTTGTTTAGTTTTAAAAAGACATGAGCTGAACTGGCCTCTAAAAAACACATCAAGTTGACTCATAGGACTTTTTTCTTTGGTCACTTACAAGTTAAATGTTATTTTCAGAAGTCCTCGTCTGAGGCATGTTTGGAGACTGGACACAGAGGATGTAAAACATGTGAGTAGAAACCATCAAGAGTAATCAAAGTGATCATCAGTGCTGAGCTCACGTGGTCATGGTGAGGCATCTGATCCACTGGGCTTAGTCAGAAATCCACAACTAATCCCACAGCCAGGCCAGTTCAGTGGGTCCTCTTCATTTGACCTGGTGCCGTTGGTGGTTTTCAGCAGCAGCAGCAGAGGACCGTTATGGATTAGTGGGCATCGCCTCACCTTTTCTGTGGGTTTCATCAAGTCGAGCGCCTGTCTTGATGAAGGCCAGTTGGCTCCAGACGACGGTTAGATGGATCGTGCGGTTGATGTCTTTTAGGCGGAAGTTTCAGAGTTAAGTATGCAGCCAGGAGGCGAAGGCTGAGCTTGTTTACGTGCACGTTTGGGCTGTATCGACATCCCTCCCTGAAGAAGTTCATTGCGATCCACTTCAGTTTGTTTACTCTGTAGTTGCTGTGTTTTTGGTTAAAGATTTTCAAGGTTGCTGTTGTGATTCGGAGAAAAGCATCAACTGAAAAGTGTTTTCAACTGCTTCATGTCTTTTTTGTGAAATCAGTTACCTTAAAGTTATTATTGTTATTTATTTGACCATTTTAGACTGATATATTGGTGGCTAAAACCTGTCAAGTCATATTTAATGTCTTGTTTAGGCAAGTGCAGCAAAATGTTTTTTTTATTATTTCAAATCTGTCTACAGTGACACATTCAGCGGAGAGCAGATGACAGAAAAGTCAGCGCGAAACTTCTTTAATCAGACAGAATCACCGAAATGTTCTGCAGCAAATGTGCAGCGTCATTGTGTTGGTTTACTGACGCACTCTGTCCCCTGTCCATGTCTCAGACTCTGCTTCGCTCATTCAGATTATTAACTGGCTTATCTGCGCCCTAAAATGCGTCATGAGATTTAATGCCAGGTGCAGCTCCGTCTCAGGGGCACAGTGAAGTTTGTGTACTCCTTTATTCATTCCTTCTCTTTTTTTTTTGGTCACACAGGAAAGTGACCCTGGTGATGGTGGGGCTCGATAATGCGGGAAAGACGGCAACTGTGAGAGGAATCCAAGGAGGTCAGGATCACTTGTTATGAATGTTAATAAAGCGCCGTCAGTGTCAGGAAAAGTTCAGCTTGCTCCTCTGCTCTGTCTTGTCATAAATATTTTACATAAAATTTGACTGCTTACTTTTATGCTTCACATTTTTTAAATTTGATCTTTGTTCATATCATTTTTAATAGAAGTTGTCTCAGTCGTACGTCTTGCACAATTTCTCTTTCAGAGAATCCGCAGGACGTGGCTCCCACTGTGGGCTTTTCCAAGGTTGATCTGAAGCAGGGCAAGTTCGAGGTGACCATCTTCGACCTGGGTGGCGGGAAGAGAATCCGGGGCATCTGGAAAAACTACTACTCCGAGTCCCATGGCGTTGTGTTCGTGGTGGACTCCAGCGACATCCAGCGGATCCAGGAGACGCGGAGACCATGGCAGAGGTCCTGCAGCACCCCCGCATCGCAGGAAAACCCGTGCTCGTGTGAGTGGAAGTTTTTTCTTGATGACGCATAAGGCGAAAAATCAGCCCTGTAGGAACTGCAGAAACATCGTAACGACTGAAGAATTTGCAGATAATGAAGACGCTGCTCTGTTGGAAAGTTCTTGGTGTAACTTGTTTAATGTCTGTGCTGCATATTGATTCCTGGAGGCATCTTGCTTCATCAGTGATCAGGACAGAAAGCACAGGCTGGGGAACTTTGTATTCCAAGTCATTTAATCAGTGAGCAGCATATTGCCATCAGACTGCCAGCTGCCGTAACCTTGCATGTCCCACTTTCTTCATTGACTTTCTGACTGGTTTAGATTTTACCTCGTTCCTCTCTGCTCTCAGGCTCGCCAACAAACAAGATCAGGAGGGAGCGCTGGCTGAAGCAGACATCATTGAGAATCTGTCACTAGAAAAGCTGGTTAATGAGAACAAGTGTCTCTGTCAGATCGTAAGTGTTCTGCACCTGCTGTGGAGCACGAATCAAATCAATTTCAATTTTTTTAAAGAAGGATACTTGCAGATCGCATTATATTTTCCAGAAGCAAAATTCACATTTGCTTTAGAAATAGAGATACTATTGATTATTCTTTCTTATTGTCTGTTCCGACACCAGGAGCCATGCTCTGCTGTTTTAGGATACGGAAAAAAGGTTGACAAATCCATCAAGAAGGGCCTGAGTTGGCTCCTCAACAACATTGCCAAAGACTATGAGGCCATTACTGAGCGTGTGCAGAAGGACACAGCTGAGCAGCGAGCTTTAGAGGAGCAGGATAAGAAGGAGAGGGCGGAGAGAGTGCGGAGGATGCGGGAGGAGAGGTAAGGACATGAGTAAGGGCTGAGAAATGCTTGAAAAGGCAAGACAGAGTAGAGGCAAGATAATTAAATTCAGTCTAGTCAAAGGTAGATTAAGAGAGCCGTTCATTTTGGTAAAGACACCAGGAGGGAGAACATAGCCAGAAAACTGCTAATACTGCTTGGGACAAATAGAAATGTTCATTTTTAAAAACATTTTTCTGTCCACAGAGAACGGCAGGAGCGTGAGGAGGCAGAACGAGAAGGCAGGCCAATCCAAGAAGAGGAGCCCGAAGATGAGAACATTCAAAGTCCCTTCCAGCCCATAGAAAGCGTCATTTCTAAGGTTCATAATGACTGCACACCCACCAGGGGGTGTTTTATTACTGCTGCATGCTGTTGGGGCTCAGAGTTGGAGCTGAAATGGCAGTGTGTTTCAAAGAGCTCAAGATGATTTTTTTTTCTTTTGTTATTTTCAGAATGAAGAAAAAGAGATGAAGAGGCAAGGAGAGCTGCAGGAGAGCAGAGCTAACAGCCTGAAGGTAGGAGTTGAGCAGGAGGAAGAGGAGTTTGAGGAGGACAACGGTGAAGAACCAGATGACACAAGACAAACGCCAGAAAGCAACTGTTCTGGTGAACTTTTTTTTTAAAGCAAATGAAATAAACTTCTGTTTCATCAAGCATTGGAGTTTATCATTTTAAAATCTGGACCATCCGCTACTTCTCAAACCTGAAATATCTCCCTGCAGGAGCCGAGCAAAACAAAAAGAAGACAAGTAAGCTGCACCTGAAGAGGAAACACAGAGTGGACCCGCTGAGGACAGAAGATAGGCCAGCAGAGAGCCCCACGCCTCCCCCCCCTCCAGGTTGGTGGATACAAAAAGATTTCCCAAGCTTTAAACATCTCAAGGAGCACTGAGCAAGCAATCATATTGAAGTGGAAGGAGTATCAGACCACTGCAGGTCTACCAAGACCCGGCCGTCCCTCTAAACTTTCATCTGGAACAAGGACCAAGTCAAAGTCCAGACCTGAATCCAGTCCAGAATCTGTAGAAAGAGCTGCAGACTGATGTTCACAAACGCTCTCCATCCCGCTTGTTGTTGATTCTTGACAAAAAAATGAAATTTTCTATCTTTATGTTTGAAGCCTGAAATGTGGCAAAAGGTTGAAAAGTTCAAGGGGGCCGAATACTTTTGCAAGGGACTGTAGTTTATTTGCTACTTTGCAAAGAGAGGAAGAAACAAGTGACTGTTAAAACTGATTCTTTAAAATTCAATTAAAGCAGCACGAGCCGCCGTTTACACTCGTTTGTACTCGTTTGTACTCAGCCGAATGCTTCGGAGCATTCATCACGTCCAGATGTCTAGAACGCGTCAGACAGGATATGATAATTACCGAAACAGCAGCCGAACGGCAGTAGGTGACTGTATCCTCAACAGTGTCACTAATTTGTTGAGTAATTTTTTTTCCTCGAGACAAGCAGCCAGCAGTTCCTTGATTTCATCAGGACTGTGTCATCGTTTATGGAACAAGATTGTCAACATCACATCTGCTCACAACACGCACATCCATCTGTTTTGTTCTTTTTCTTTGAGTTGTGCCTGCTTTAATGTTTTTGGAAGTATTCAGATATAGTACTTTAGTCCTTAATTAGTGGCTTCTACTTTCTTTCACAAGAGGGTGTCATTTACCTCTAAGCTCATGGGCTTTCTCTGGATTTCACTTCCACATCAAGCCTGTGTTCCACCAATAAACTAAAGGAAAATATCACTGAGTTTTTTGCAGTGAAAACTCTAGCTTAGAATGAAGAAAGATATTTTCTTTCTCAAAAGTTCTCTTTAATGCTGCTGATTTTTATTTCCCTCCTGAGTGTAGCACTTCAGCAGAGGAGACTGATATCAAGCAGAGCAGACAGATTGGATCAACACGGCAGAGATAGAAATGCAGCTGTATCACTGATGCACCAAGCCCTGGTGGCCTGGATGGTGATTTTTATTTTTTATTTTTTTGCCCTTGTTTTCACATTGTCAAACAATACTGTTGAGCAGTATCAAATATTTTTCTACTTTAGTTGTTCTGTTGAAACGCTTTCTTCCAAGCAACAGTGCCGTTATTCTTTTGCTCATAATCTTCTATGATCTGATGATTTCTCTTTAATTCACACACATTTTTGGAAAAGGAAGTGCTTTTTTACAGTCATCTTGAGTAAACTTTGCAACTTTTTAGCTTGCAAGCAAAACGAAAAAAAAAAAAAAAAATCAACCTCCCTCCTGTTTTCTACTGGAGTCCATATGGAACATCAATGGGTTTGATTTATTACTCAATTTGTTTCAATTGTGGTAGATATTATTTTTTTGTTATTTCAGTCTTTAATCATTTTAAACCTGGTCTTGGGAATTTTAAGTTTAGATTAAATTACTCTTTCTTGGAGCAACTTGACCAAAATGTTTTAACCTATTAATCACTGGCGTTTATTGTTAAGCAGTTAGAGAAAATCAATTATTTTGGCAGTGCCCCCTGTCAACTACCCTTCTGAAAAACATATGTTCACACCTAGTGATGTTAGATCCACATCTCGCTTGAAAGCAGTTCAGGGAGGAACAGGGCAGGCAGAGACATGAGGAAACAACATTATCAACGCGCCCTACTTTGCTGTGTTGTGTATGTGCCAGTAGAGCTTCAGGGCTTCAGCTCTGCACAAGTATCCTCACCTTTTGAAGGGAAGGATGACAAAAATACATGTTTCTCTGGCTCGACAGCAACTACTGGCAACATTCAGTGCATATTAACTTTGTTGTTAATCCTTCTGAGCAACTTCAGATCACGTTGAATAGCTGGTCTGAAGACGTGGCCTTAACATCACTTCTCACTGTCTTTCTCAGGATCTTCTATTTTCTCACCAGTTCTTCATTATTTTCTCTTCCTAGTTGGCTGGGCCACACCCAAAGTCTCTAGACTACCTAAACTAGAGCCACTTGGAGACTCCGGACACTCTGGTAAAGCTGCTTGTGAAATCCAGTTATGCTAACTTAATGCTACGCATCATCACCAGCCCCTCACTGTCTCGTTAACTTGGTGTGGATTTACTCAGACGGTAACTATTAAGGCACAGCATCAGTGTTTCCTTCACGCACTAATGCATTGGATAGAATCTTAATGACTTTATTTCATAATGAGATACAGCATTAAAATTAGCATTATATTAACGTCTATTTGTAGAAAGTGTACTGGGCAACGCTGATGACTTTGACAGTGCAAAGTTGCAAGAGAAACACTGAACTCTGTCTGCCTTAAGATGTGTGTTGGTTGTTAACTAATATGTTCACTGTCTTGTTTTCTTCCTCCTGTGTCTCTTCTGCATGAATGTGTTTGGATCCAACATGGTTGCAGATGTCCTAATCAGCTCAAAGGCTTGTCTGTGTACTCATGCTCATTTTTCCAACAGCCTGCACGTCATCACCTCTGTGCAGTATTTTCTGTGGCTTCTCTGTGACCATTGCTAGGATCTTAGATAAACCATTAATGCACATTGACTGTTTTTCATTTCAGAAATTAGCAGAAATAGTCGATTAACTTAGCCAAACCTTTTCTCATCCCTTCCACAGAGTTTTACAAGAAACCCCTCCCGCCACTTGCGAATAGGCCGCGGCCTAATGGTGACACTCACGATGTCATTTTTTAATACTCCTTCACTGATTGAGGTCGGCTGTCCACCAATCATGGCTCTCTCCTGTGCTTTCTGTCTCAAGCGAGTGGCGTGTAGAAAAGCAGACTTAACGGACGGCGCAGGAGCCGGTGATCAGGCTGAAGTCTGGAGGACACGAAGCAAACTGGCAAAGCAAAGTCCTGCTCTGAATTTCTGATTTGATTTCACAAACTGAAGCAATTCAGCGCGTAACGCGGAACCCGCCAGAACTTCTTAGCAGGTTCTGTCTTCACGCAACAAAACGCACTTTTAGTGCCGAACTTATTTTCTACTCATTTCAGTATTAGAAAGTCTGGACCCCATGTGTCCAACTTAAAATGCTTCTAATTGATAAAGAATGTAAATAAATTACATATGTTTGTCTGTTACTGAAAAATGTATTTGTTTACATGCCGCCATTTAAAACGACCATATTTATATAAATATATATAATTTTTTTTTTTGTACCTTGAGACTCATGGTGGAAGCATCATGTGATCATAGATGAATTTGAACAGAAATATAGTGCTTCTGAGTTGCTTTTCACAGACTGCTTTAAGTTTGACCTTTTTTAAAGTCAGAAACATTTCCCATATTTGTAATTGTTCATACAGATCAAACAGCTGACGACAACACTGTGATACTGTATATACGTGGAAAAGTGGCACACTACATTGTGATTGTCTGTCGTCACTTTTGTTATTTCCTGACATTTAACTGAAACACTGTAAAGCTGTTCATTATCATGACAGGAACAAATGACTGATTTTCATGCCTCCTGCCATCATCATAGCAGATCTTCTGTCCCTTTTATGAACACTTACAGGGCTACAGAATTTTTATACTTTCTGTTGTAGACGGTGTGTTTCTGTTTTGAAGTGATGTTTCCTGACTGTCAGCGAGGACCATTTTTACTCTGAAAGGCTGAGAACAGCTTTAAATGCTTCAAATCTGGGACGTGGCCCAGCGGAGGAAGATGCCTACGCCAGCACCTGGAACGAACAGTACTCTGTGTGCTCTCAGTTTTCCGGTTCCTGGAAAAGTCCGTTACAGTTTGCGTTGCAAGTGAGAATCTGAAATATCACTTTAAGACCCACAACATTCTGTCTTTAATCTGTAGTGGCAGTTGCTCTCTTGTGTATGACGTAGATGTTTCAACAAAATATTTTTTCTACTCTGTTTTGAATTTTATAACAGCAAAAATAAAGAGGAATATTATTGAATGATGAAGATCATGTACGTGTATTTTCAGCACATTTTTATCACACAATTGAAATTTTCTTTTCAGCTGTGGAGTGTTTTTGTTTGTTTTATTTTTGGCTCAGCATCAACATCAGTTGGTTCAATACTGGTTACACACTAATTCCTTTATCATGACTGATGTTTATTCAGTATTTCTGGTAATGGCACATACAATTGGTGCAATTTTGTCATCAAATTGTCTTTTTTATGAGGACTGAGGTTCGCTTTTAGCCTGAAACTGTCAGTTAAAAGTACTGAAGGCAGTTTAACAACAAAATACATAGTGCAGTCTCATCTGCAGTCATCTGTTTGGGTAGCAGCATCACAGATTGTGACTTAAACAGAACAAACTCATAAAGAAGGCTGCGTCTGTCCTGGGGATATAGAGCGGATCGTGCCCAAAAAGGATTCTTCATAAGATAAAAAAAAATACTAGATAACCCTGAGTATCGATTTCACAGCAGTGATTCAACAACAGTGTCTTCAGTGAGAGGCTTCTTCAGATTTGCTGCAGCACAAACCGCCTACAGGAGATTTTCTGGCCCAAAGCGAGAACCATCTAGCATCTCTGAGAAAAACCGAAAGACCGAAACTGCAATACATAATTTCCCTTTGGCTATAAATGATGTATTATTAAATTGAACTGAACTGAATCAAGTGAGTATATCTACCGTGTGCTTTCTTACGTACAGAGCATCTCTAAACCAGTTCCACCACTGTGACACGATGTTTGGATTCAGCAATCACTTTATGAACACATTCATTTCTAGAATTGGTATTAGTTCAAGTTGTTGCCCAGGCAAAATGTTATAAAATAAAATCAAATTAAGCACTTTTGGCTTGAGGTGAAAGCACATTTGTGCACAAATAAAGTCAATTTTAACAACTAATAGCATGCATTCACATCATGAATTGAAAGCCATTTAAAAAAGAAAGGTTCAGTAAAAGGAAGCAGAAAAAATAGTTTCAGTGGTTATGAATATTTGTAAAATTACTATTTAAGTGAAAAAAAGGAAACAAAGGTGGAACAGAACAACCAAAATCAGATGCAAAAATGCACTTAAAAATGAAAAAAGGGGCATAGACTGATAAAAATAATATGATCTGCCATCGAGAGACAAAAACTTAGCACCACAATCCACAAATAAGGCATAATGGTGACGTCATCAACGTCAACAAATGAACCCAACGTATTCGTCTGTTTTTGTATAATTTTCTTTCTTTAAAACTATTTAAAATTGACGTATAACACAACTTTGATGAAAAACTCGTTTTTATTTTATTTGTCGTTTTCGTTTGTTTTGACTTTACTGGTAGATTCGATACGTCACGTGATCGAAGCTTACGTTCGCGCGCCTTGCAATTGATGCTCGTTAGCTAAGGGCCTCTGAAGGGCTCGCGCTCCTGCTGAAGTTAACGAGGAGTTAACGGCTTTTCTTTTTGGTCCTATGGCGGCTTTTAACGCTTATTTCTTTACACATCACACATTACACATGAAAAAAATCGAGACTCGGGCTGTTTCGACAATTGTTTTTGACGAATTGGAGACCAAGAGAGGATTTTTTTTCTCTTTTTTCTCGGTTGTCGTCGTCGCCATTGCGGCATTGAACGTTGGATAAACGTTGTTGGAGGGAAACGTGAAGACGGTGTTGAAACTTCGCCAGTAAGTTACTGACACTCTGTTATCACACAGTTTTTAAAAACATGTTTTTTGTGTGTATTTACTCTGTTAAACAAGCACATAGAGGTGTTGGGTAATTTTAGCTGAACCGGAACGGTTGTGCCGTGTGTTTGAACGCTCAGAAGTGCATTATTGTGTTTGAATGCTTCGTCACCATTCACACTCTTGAAATTATTCCGTTCGTTCGCTCCACAGTTTGCGCACCACTGGCCTAAATGAAAACACAAAGGGGGTATATATGAAGAGTATTTATTTGAAGGGATTTGCATATTTTTTGTTCATTTAACATTGCTTGTATTTACACTTACATTTGATTTTCTTTCCACTCATTGTTTTCATTTCATATTGCTCTTTTACAGTTTTTCATCTCATTTCACGTGACTTTTCTTTACTCTTTTAATGACTTGTTGTACTCATTTATTGCAGACTTTGCATTCTTTATGACTGTTTTGGAAGGAGTGTATTTGTGGACTGGTCCAGAGTAGTTTATTTTACATGAGAGAAGAGCGCAAACAGTTCTGTTGTCTAACAACATCCTTATTGTTTTTTTCTTCGCGCGCTGTCACTCATCGGATGTCACACACTAACCTCGCGAGATCTTCCACCTACAGCACCTGTAGTAGCTACTGCTGTGGTAGTTATCGCGAGGCAAATGACAGATCTCAGATTGGGACTGTGTTTTTATTTTCTTTTTATTATTATTATTATTATTATTATTTAATAACGCATGTTAAAATACGGGAGATACGGGAAAAATACCAATATGGGAGGACGGCGGGAAAGAAGAGGAAAATACGGGACTTTCCCGGTCAAACCGGGATACTTGACAGGTATGTTTTTGTGTGCTGTGTCTTTTTTTTTCCCCCTAACATTTATCCTTTATAAAATATTTAACCTTGTTTGAATCTTATTTTTCCCATTCAAAATGAATGGAGTCTTGTCCAGATCCTAAAACTTGGTGCTTTTTGACCGCTTACTACTTGAGCATACCTTCAGGTAGAGACACAATTCAATTATTCCCATATGTCTGTTTTTAAAAAAAGTTGAGTCTTCACAAGCCTATTCATTGGAAGGTTTTTTTTGTTGTTGTTGCCATTATCATGATAATGTTATGCTTCTTTGCTGCTTATGAAAATACTTTGTGAACTGTTGTGATTTTGTTGGCACAGGTTTGTATTTAAAGCCTTCCAGTGCTGTCGTTGTGTAGGCCTCGTTGGCGCAGTAGGCAGCGCGTCAGTCTCATAATCTGAAGGTCGTGAGTTCGAGCCTCACACGGGGCACTTGTTTTGCATTCGTTATTAGTGTCTTTTGAGGCAACATGTTTCTTTACTTGACAAAAAGCGTCCTGCTCAGGTTGCAGCTGCAAGCCTCGTTGGCGCAGTAGGCAGCGCGTCAGTCTCATAATCTGAAGGTCGTGAGTTCGAGCCTCACACGGGGCATTAATCTTTTAGTCATTCAAAAAAATTTTTTTGACCATTTCTGCAAAGCTTTCAAACGTGTCTTTGTTAGCATTAGCTCTGGTTCCATAGTGTCAATGACTTCTCCTCTATGGACTAGAGCCAATGCTAACAGAGAGACTTTTTCACTTCACCGCTTGGTCCGGAGTCAGGTCGTGGGGGCAGCAGCTTCAGCAAAATGGCCCAGAGCTCCCTTCCCCCGGCCGCTTCCACCAGGCCAGCTGAGAGATAAAATCTCTCCAGCGTGTCCTGGGTCTGCCCCGTGGTCTTTCGAACGAGGATCACTTAATCAGTGATTTAATCCCAACTACTTATTTTGCTTTGTTACTGAGAAAAAAAGAGAAACACAAATGTAATTTCAAAATAGTATTCTTTTGTTTATTTAATGTCCAACAGACAGAACACCAGGCCTACTGAACATAAAGTCGGACAACATTCCAACAACATGTCCATTCAACTGTGTCAGGCTAAACTTGCAGAACATTGAAGTACCTGGGAGTAAGCCGTTAGTTCCTTCGCTTCTTTACCGGTTTCTCAGGTGCCTGCTTTGACGTCTTTTTTTTTTTTTTTTTTTAGATTATAGTGAAAAAAACCAAAACACTTCATGGCTGAGAAGAACACACCTAACATAATTCCATTCATCTACTTACCCTCTCCTCTTCCTCTGAGTCCTCAGTATCCCAGTATCGTTTAGCTCCTGGTTTACCTCACCCCGTTCTGGATTGTCATGGATTGCCGCTGACTATGGAGGGCAATGTGGGATTGATGGGTAGACATACAATTATTATAGTATTATTATTATATTCATCATAGTTATGTTAGTTAGTTATTATAATCATAGTGATGATAATAATGGATGGAATACATTTCATCCATTGGAAGAATACAATTAAACAATGAACTGTCTGCCATTACAGAGAGTTTACACAGTCTATATTAGAAAATGTTGAGGACTGATATTTGTGTATGTATGACATTTCACCTCCTCAGAGTTTGCCAGCAACTTCCCCTTGATGCGCTCCCACACTGCAGTGTTGTCATCCATCCTAATTTTGAAGCGAGGATCTAAGGCAGTGGCTTCTTCCAAGAAGAATCTGTCATGCTCATCCTTTAAAACAATAAAAACAAAATTACTATTGTAAAATACCACAGGAACAGACATTAATCTTTATTAACTTTATATCCTCAGTCAAAATTACCGTGTACTGGCCGGACAGGCTTCCCCAGACCCTTTTCTTTAGGTCAGAAACAAATGCCGTGTCTCCATTTTCAGCAGCAAAGTGTTTCTCAAGTTTCTGGATTATTGGCAGGATCTGCCCAGCAGTGGAGCTTTTTTCGGTTGAAACACAGAGAGTGCTGGTGTAAAGCATCTTCATCAGTCTGACAAAGTCTTCTGCTTTGGTGAAGTCACTTTCAGCCAGCCGATCAAGCCTATGTGCCAGAAAAGACATTTTATCAACTGTTACTATCAACTGAACTGTTACTGTGATGAACAAGGGCAGATAGCAAGCAGCTAGCTAGTTAGCTTAACATTATTGTGCGTTTAC
The DNA here is from genome assembly GCA_018398805.1 of Hirundichthys speculiger. Taxonomy (NCBI): domain Eukaryota; kingdom Metazoa; phylum Chordata; class Actinopteri; order Beloniformes; family Exocoetidae; genus Hirundichthys; species Hirundichthys speculiger. Next base: position 156,986 of record JAGFBZ010002451.1, on the reverse strand, counting down.
CTGAATGTGGGCGATTCAGCGTCTGAGAAGGGAAGGAGCCTTTTCACCACATAGGCCGTTACTTTTCTGTGGCACTTGTGTGTTTGCTCCATTGTCATTTTACTCCTCGCAGCCAACGTGAATAGGATGTCTCGTTGTTTCAGTGGTGGCTGGCTGCTGCCGCTTGCCTCACTCGGCGTGCGCATACCTGGTTGCGTTTCGTCCGTCTTAATTTTAATGCATCTATTACGCATAGGAAAAGTGAAGCTGGGGTGCGGGGGGACCATCCACCCTCTGCACCCCGTCTCAATTTTAATGCATCTATTACGCATAGGGAAAGTGAAGCTGGGGTGCGGGGGGACCATCCACCCTCTGTACCCCGTCTCAATTTTAATGCATCTATTACGCATAGGGAAAGTGAAGCTGGGGTGCGGGGGGACCATCCACCCTCTGTACCCCGACTCAATTTTAATGCATCTATTACGCATAGGGAAAGTGAAGCTGGAGTGCGGGGGGACCATCCACCCTCTGCACCCCGTCTCAATTTTAATGCATCTATTACACATAGGGAAAGTGAAGCTGGGGTGCGGGGGGACCATCCACCCTCTGCACCCCGTCTCAATTTTAATACATCTATTACACATAGGGAATGTGAAGCTGGGGTGCGGGGGGACCATCCACCCTCTGTACCCCGTCTCAATTTTAATGCATCTATTACACATAGGGAAAGTGAAGCTGGGGTGCGGGGGGACCATCCACCCTCTGCACCCCGTCTCAATTTTAATACATCTATTACGCATAGGAAAAGTGAAGCTGGGGTGCGGGGGGACCATCCACCCTCTGTACCCCGTCTCAATTTTAATGCATCTATTACGCATAGGGAAAGTGAAGCTGGGGTGCGGGGGGACCATCCACCCTCTGCACCCCGTCTCAATTTTAATACATCTATTACGCATAGGGAAAGTGAAGCTGGGGTGCGGGGGGACCATCCACCCTCTGTACCCCGTCTCAATTTTAATGCATCTATTACGCATAGGGAAAGTGAAGCTGGGGTGCGGGGGGACCATCCACCCTCTGCACCCCGTCTCAATTTTAATGCATCTATTACGCATAGGGAAAGTGAAGCTGGGGTGCGGGGGGACCATCCACCCTCTGCACCCCGTCTCAATTTTAATACATCTATTACACATAGGGAATGTGAAGCTGGGGTGCGGGGGGACCATCCACCCTCTGTACCCCGTCTCAATTTTAATGCATCTATTACACATAGGGAAAGTGAAGCTGGGGTGCGGGGGGACCATCCACCCTCTGTACCCCGTCTCAATTTTAATACATCTATTACACATAGGGAATGTGAAGTTTGGGTGCAGGGGGATCATCCACCCTTCTGCACCCTAAGTTGATTTTAATGCATTTAGCTTACACACACAAAATAATAGTGTTAGCTTGAGGTAGACTAAGATAAGATGAGGAGAGTGGTGATGGTAATAGTGGTAACAGTTTCCTTGGTACTTTGGTAACTCACACGTGAGTGTACGGACCTTCTGCACGCGGCGTCGCGCACTGCAGCTGCAACAGCTTGCCGCCGTGTATGTCTTTAAGGTGTGTGTCGCGCGGCTGCGGGAGGTCTATATGGGCACGGACACATTTATTCTTTACACCCCTCCACCACACCCCCTCTCTACTGTCAACAGAGTCAATCAATAATGCTTTTATCAATTCTCTATATACAGGTCTATAGCTTGGTAGAATGTGTTCATCCAGTTTTTTGTTAGTAGTTTCTGCTTCTTACATATTATCCTCTGAGTTTGTTTGCTGTCACAACACAATCCACTACACAACACCCCTCACAGTTCACAACCCAGCACACACCACACCCTCAGTGTCCTGTCTCTTTAAATGTTTCACTGCTGGTGTTTTTTTGGTCGACTCTTGACAAAATCAAGATTTAAGATATTAATAAAGACGTTAAAAATTACTGCCAGAGAGGACTGGTGAAGGACACACCCTTCACAACCCCACAAAAAAAAAAGTCTGCTATAAGATTAAAAAATGCCTATACATACTAGATTGATTTGCTAGACAATGGCACTAACCTGAATGTAACTGCAGACAAAAAAACAATAAAAATAAAAATGAAATAAAATAATAAAAAAAAATAAACGGAGAGTCAGGGATGTAGCTCCATGCCCGGCTAGCTCAGTCGGTAGAGCATGAGACTCTTAATCTCAGGGTCGTGGGTTCGAGCCCCACGTTGGGCGCAGTTTTTTTTTTTATTTTTTTGGTACTTGAACATATGTTAAACATTTGGAATGTGAGTGAAGCCTTTGTTGAATGGCTTGGTTGCAGTGTCTGTTATGTAAGCATATCTTTTCCCACCCCCTTTTCATCAGTGTGTGAGCATTGGTGGTTCAGTGGTAGAATTCTCGCCTGCCACGCGGGAGGCCCGGGTTCGATTCCCGGCCAATGCAGCATTGTTTTGTTAAGCTTTATTCAACTTTACATTGGGACACTCCAAATTTATTAGAATTAAGATATTTTGGATGTCTTTGGGACATTTATTGATAAGATTTTCTTATTAGTTTATGTCAAATAGCAGTATTTTCCCCATTTTTTGGAGTGGTGGGTGTTGTTTAAATTTTTACCATTTTACCAATAATTAGTGAGTTGCCCCCCCACCCCAAAGGTTGCCAAGAGAAGGGACACACCAAACCCACAGGGCGGGTCGAATCGATATTTGACTTTATAGTCGTATCATCTGATCTTTGGCTGTATGTTTTGGACACTTGGGTAAAGAGAGGAGCTGAGCTGTCAACTGGTCACTACCTGGTGGTGGGTTGGATCAGATGGCGGGGGAGAATGCCAGTCAGACCTCGTAGGCCCAAACGTGTAGTGAGGGTTTGCTGGGAACATCTGGCAGAGGAACCTGTCAGAAAGATCTTCAACTCACACCTCCGGCAGAGCTTCAATCACATCCCCTGGGAGGCGGGGGACATTGAGTCTGAATGGGCCATGTTCCGCGCCTCATTGCTGAAGTGGCTGACCGGAGCTGTGGCCGTAAGGTCTTCGGGTGCCTGTCGTGGCGGCAATCCTCTAACTCAGTGGTGGATACCTCTGGTAAGGGAGGCCGTCAGACTGAAGAAGGAGTACTATCGAGCTTGGTTAGCTTGTGGGACTCCGGAATCAGCAGACAGGTATCGGCGGGCCAAGCGGGCGGTGGCTTTGGTGGTCTCTGAGGCGGAAACTCGGGTGTGGGAGGAGTTCGGTGAGGCCATGGAAAAAGACTTTCGATCGGCTCCTCCGAGATTCTGGCAAACCATCAGACGGCTCGGGTGGGGGAAGCAGTGCTTCACCAACACTGTGTATGGTGGGGGTGGGGTGCTGCTGACCTCGACTGGAGATGTCGTTCGGCAGTGGAAGGAATACTTCGAGAACCTTCTCAATCCCACCAACATGTCATCCGTGGAGGATGCTGAGCCTGTGGATTCAGAGGTGGACTCTTTCATTACTGGAGCTGAGGTCGCTGAGGTAGTTAAGAAGCTGCACAGTGGCCGGGCTCTGGGATGGACGAGATCCACCCTGATTTCCTGAAGGCTCTAGATGTTGTAGGACTGTCTTGGTTGACACGTCTCTGCGACATCACATGGAAATCGGGGGCAGTGCCTCTGGATTGGCAGACCGGGGTGGTGGTTCCCGTCGTTAAGAAGGGGGACCGGAAGGTGTGTTCCAATTACAGGGGAATCACACTCCTCAGCCTCCCTGGTCAGGTCTATGCAGGGGTGCTGGAGAAGAGAGTTCGATTGATTGTGGAATCCCAGATCCAGGAGGAACAATGCGGGTTCCGTCCTGGTCGTGGAACACTGGACCAGCTCTATACCCTCATTATAGTCCTGGAGGGAACATGGGAATTTGTCCAACCAGTCCACATGTGTTTTGTGGACTTGGAGAGGGCATTTGACCGTGTCCCTCGAGGTGTCCTGTGGGAGGTACTCCAGGAGTATGGGGTGCTGGGCCCGTTGTTACGGGCTGTCCAGTCCCTGTACAAATGGAGCGGGAGCTTGGTCCGCGTTTCCGGTTGTAAGTCGGATTCGTTTTCAGTGAGAGTTGGACTCCGCCAGGGCTGCCCTTTGTCACCAATTCTGTTCATAACGTTTATGGACAGAATTTCTAGGCGCAGCCAAGGAGCGGAAGGCAGCCCTCAAACTTGTCCCTCAACTTAAGGTTCTAAGAATTGGGACAGCACTTGCACTTCACAGGAGCACGCATTTTTGAGATTGAGGGTTAAGGGAGGAATTGGAAATCACCCTAAATCTGTACACTGTACATGGACACGAAAATCAGTGCTATCTTTCCCTAAAAGTCTTCTCTAAACCAACTCCGTCTCAGTGTTGTCATATGTGTACATACTGAGTATATGTGTTTGGTGGACCCCACCATTTTTCATGTCATGTGAGCATTGGTGGTTCAGTGGTAGAATTCTCGCCTGCCACGCGGGAGGCCCGGGTTCGATTCCCGGCCAATGCAGCATTGTTTTGTTAAGCTTTATTCAACTTTACATCCATATATCTACAATCTCAGTCCGTCTTGTTTTTTGGAATTTAAGGTAAAGAACAGTATTTATTGTAATTGTCTCTATATGGAGTATTGACTTTTAGAAAAGAAAGTGCCCTCCCCGTCGGGGAATCGAACCCCGGTCTCCCGCGTGACAGGCGGGGATACTCACCACTATACTAACGAGGAGATGTAAAGTATCTCTGTATCTCTGTATTTTCTAGATGCCAATTCCCCTTTGTCAGATTTGAATGACAACATGAAAAGAGAAAAAAAAGGGGAAAAAAAAAAAAAAAAAAAGGTGTCTCCATCGGGGAATCGAACCCTGGTCTCCTGCGCGGCAGCCGGAGCCGTGGATTGTTTAGCTAAACTGCCCCAAAACAAATTCCCGCCCCAATCTGACCTTGCCATCAAGCCGCTATGTCATGAATGGAAGATAGGTGCAGAAATGACGAAATGCTGTTTGCTGATTCCCCTTTGTCAAGTTTGTAGAGTGGGCAACAAACAAACAATCAAAAAAAAAAAAAAAGTTGCTGGTCTCCCCGTCGGGGAATCGAACCCCGGTCTCCCGCGTGACAGGCGGGGATACTCACCACTATACTAACGAGGAGATGGATACACACCAGGGTGCAACGGTATAAGTCGCTCGTAGTACAGTCCATACTGCGGTTGTGTCATAGTTTTGGTACAGGTGCGGTACAGTTTCAGACTACCCGCTACCCTAAACCCCGGGTCGCAAGATAGCAAGTTTGCGGAAACCAGTGCTGTACTGAATGAATACAGTCAGTTTATATGCGCTTTTATATACAGCCATCACAGACCTAGAAGAATAGACTCGCAGCTAGAGCTAACTTTTACCAGTTTGTGGACTGTGCAACAAGGAAAAATAGGACAATAGATATCCTGTATGCTAACGTGAGCGATGCATACACCGCAACCCCCCTTCCTCCCTTGGGTAATTCTGATCACAACCTCGTCCATCGCCAGCCCTACTCTGGCCATGGGGCAGCCATTGGCAACTCCATTGTCACCCCCAGCGCACCTCCCCCACCTGCCTCTGTTGACAACGACCCTGACACTGATGGCTCAACCTGCGACATCACACCCCCCCCAACCCCTACTGCTGCTCATGGACCCCCTACACTCACCACCTCAAACTCCCATCACCCCCTTCACACACCCACACCTCTGCCCAGAAACCCCCCACATCCACCGACCCCCTCACCCCTGGCTAAGGACCCCCACCACCCACAGTCACTGTTGACCAGCTGAGAGGAGTACTGAAAAGACTAAAGTCCAAGGCTGCAGGCCCAGACGGCGTCTGTGCTAGATTGCTCAGGACCTGCGCAGTGGAATTAGCGGAGCCACTCCAACACCTCTTCAACAGGAGTCTGCAGACAGGCAAGGTCCCGACACTGTGGAAAACATCTTGCCTGATACCAATCCCAAAGAAAGCACATCCAAAAGAACTCAACGACTACAGACCGGTTGCCCTCACCTCACACATAATGAAGGCTCTTGAACGGCTGCTGCTGCTCCACCATCTCAAACCCCAGGTTCGCCATACACTGGACCCCCTGCAGTTTGCCTATCGTCAGAGTGTGGGAGTAGAGGACGCTATCCTGTACCTGCTGCACAGGGTGCACTCTCACCTGGACAGAGGAGGCAGTGCTGTGGGAATAATTTTCTCCAGCGCTTTCAACACCATTCAGCCACTTCTGTTAAAGGACAAACTGCTGCGGATGGGAGTGGAGACTAGTCTGGTGACCTGGATCACGGATTACTTCACTGAAAGGCCCCAGGTTGTCAGACTGGGGAACTTTACATCTGAGGCTGTGGTCAGCAGCACAGGGGCGCCACAGGGAACTGTGCTCTCTCCAGTACTGTTTACTCTGTACACAACCGATTTCAGTTATAACTCAGAGACTTGTCACATGCAGAAGTTCTCTGACAACACTGCAATTGTGGGGTGTATCAGGGATGGACAGGAGGGGGAGTACAGGGACCTTGTGGAGGATTTTGTCGGGTGGTGTCGGGCTAATCAGCTGCAGCTGAACACCACCAAAACAAAGGAAATGGTTGTGGACTTTAGGCGAACCGCCCCACCACTGGTGCCTGTCTCAATTGATGGAGTGAATGTTGAGGCAGTCTGCACCTACAAATATTTGGGGATACTCCTGGACAATAAACTGGACTGGTCTGCTAATTCAGATGCCCTGTACAGGAAGGGGCAGAGCAAGCTTTACTTCCTGAGGACACTGAGGTCCTTTAATGTCTGCAACAGACTGCTGCTGATGTTTTACCAGTCTGTTATGGCCAGTGTGCTCTTCTACTCTGTAGTCTGCTGGGGTGGCAGCACTAGGAAGAGAGACACTGGTCATCTGGACAGACTGGTGAGGAAGGCAGGGTCTGTGGTGGGCACAGAGCTGGATGCACTCTCTGTCTGCAGGCTGCACCGTATACTGGACAATAACTGTCACCCCCTGCACACCATCTTCATTAATCAGAGGAGTCTGATCAGTGACAGACTCCGGTCCCTCCCCTGCAGGACTGACACATTGGACTGGACTGCTTGAGCTGAACCCCCCCCCCCCTTATTACTTATTACTTGCACTCAGGACAATTTTTTATCAGTCACTTTTAATCTTTTTACTTGGATTAAGGCACCTTACAATAACATTTCTGTATATAATAACACTTCTGTAACACTTCTCCCATACCCATTTAAGTTAATGTTACATATACACTAATGTGTGCAATATTGTTGATCGTCCTAGTTAAGTGTACTATTTAATGTGTATTATCTGTAATGTGTATTATCGTGTCGGCTACTTGACACCATAATTTCCTTCGGGATTAATAAAGTTACTCTACTACTCTACTCTAGAGGTCTTCGGAACAACCGGAAAACCAGAGGTTCCGACCCGACCTGAATCGAGTCTCGGGTCCATTCAAAAGACATGACTCCGGGACAGTAAATATATTTCCCTGCCACACCAGGGAACCCAGCGTGGACATGTGGACTCTCTGGATCTTGTCTCAGTGGTCTGTGGCAGAACCTGCACAGACGTCCAGGGAGCTGCTGCTCCACTCCCTTTCTTTTCCCCCGTTCCTCCAAAACCTGTTTGGCTTTTGCAGACCGCTGCTTTGCAGCCCCCAACTCTCTGTTAAAAAATGGTGTGACTGCAAACTCTGTAAAGGCCATTTGCGGATTAGTAATGCCTTCTGCTCCGTATGTCTGATGCACTTTTTTAGAGCAGTAAAAGTACTTTACATCTCCAGACTGAAAAAAGAAATGAACAGAAGAGTCATCCCCCTGGAAACGTGACTTTGGCTGCCCACAAGCAAGACAGTTCCTTGTTCTCTTTTTCAGGGGACCAGTGTCTTTCTCCAGTGTCGGTCTGTGATATGAGTAAGGCCGGATACTTGGCTTGGCCTGTCACTTCCTTCGAAAGCTTGTTTAACGCCATAATTAAAGTTGGATCAAAAACTGAAGGAAGTTTCAGACCAGGCTGCTTCAGGCTCACAAGGCGCTGGAAATTCCACCTAACGACTCCAGTCATACCTTGTGCCTGGAAAAGTTCAGTGGAGACCTTTTTCAGACACTCCGGACACGTAGGGTATGACAATATTCCTGCGCTTGTTACCTTCCTCAGCCCTCTCTGAGATATTGTTCTTGTTGGATCGTTTTGTTCTGTTGAACGTCCAGCTGCTCCTAACAGCTGGATGTTCTCCATCACGTTCTCAATGCACCTAAAGCCGGCGTTTTCCACCACTGAATACGGTCTTAAATCCTGAAAAAAATAAATTAGGCAATGGACTCCGTAATTTTCTGTGACCTAGGTGAAGTAGATGGAAACTTGTGGCAACGACCGCCGTCACTGTCCAGCGTGGTTTCGGATCGTGCCGCAACTTCTTGGGCTCGCTTCTCAGTTAACATTACCTTGTCTGGGTGGTGACGTTTCAGGTGGGCTCGCAGGTTGGTGGTATTTCCAGAGTACTTCACGTTTGTGTGACACAGCTTGTAAACCGCCATACTTTTGTATAAATGTTCGCTTGCCTTTTTCTTTTTAAAACCGAACTGCTCCCACACATCTGCTTTTAAGCACGCAGGCGCTGGGTTTATACTTGCAGCCATTCTGACTGGCTCAGCTCTAGCTGGAAGAGAAAGGAGCTGGCTTCTGGATAACTTTCCAGCTCTACAGTGAGACTAGCGGCTGGCGGACTTAATAGCACCGGTGCAGGACACGGGGGTCTTGGAGGAAGCGTAGAATATCGATACCCATGTACACTGTACATGGACATGAAAATCAGTGCTGTCTTTACTTAAAAGTCTTCCTTAAACCAACTCTGACCATGTTTTTCTTGGACCCCACCCATATGTGGGTCATGTGAGCATTGGTGGTTCAGTGGTAGAATTCTCGCCTGCCACGCGGGAGGCCCGGGTTCGATTCCCGGCCAATGCAGCTCAGTTTTTGATTCTGTGTATCTACAATCTGAGTTGGTATTTTCCTTTAGAGATTAAGATAGAGAAAAATATTTATTGTAACGTTTATATGGAGGATTGAGTTCTCCATATAGAAAAATAATTACCCTCCCCGTCGGGGAATCGAACCCCGGTCTCCCGCGTGACAGGCGGGGATACTCACCACTATACTAACGAGGAGATGTGTAGTTCCTCCATCCCACTCAAAAGAAAAAAGGTCTCCCCTTCAGGGAATCAAACCCTGGTCTCCTGCGCGGCAGCCGTGGATTGTTTAGCTAAACGGCCATAAAAAGAATTCCATTCATTTCCTAGGGTAGTGCTAAACCACCACGGATATAATATATTTTTGGCCTCTAGCTGGCGCGCTGTGCTTTTTATCGTCCGGATACGCGAAAGCCATTCAGTGAGAGGAGACGAGTGAGAGCACGGCTTACGTCACATCGCATCGAGCCATGGACTTTGAACAACTAAAAGGTGAGTGACAAAATAACGAACATGTCATCCTCCTGCTTCCCTGCGTGCAGCGTTTATTCGCAGCGTGTTGTGGGGGGGTGGGGTCTCTGATGGTGTTGATGGCCCCCTGATGGCTCTCTACTCATAGATGTCCTGCAGACATGAAAGGACATGTGATGTGCTGTCTCGTCTATGGTCTGCTGGTGGAGTTGCAACATATGAAGGGACATTTTACTCTCCTGTCCAAATTGGACATGCAATAGTATAAAACTTCCATCCATCCATTTTCTATACCCTGTTTCATCCTTGAAGGGTCACGGGGGGTATAAAACTTGTGATGTGAAAAGTAAAGACTTACATTTAACACTGTTTCTTTTCCATATGTCACAGGTCAACATGCTTAAAAAGCCCAGTTTTTTTCCTGGAAAGATGACTGTTGTTTTTCGCAAGGGACCTCGAGGTTACCTCCGTCAGGATCCCACTGATGCTGCTAAGCTGATAAAGGACAACCCTTCACTGCAAGACAAGTCTGCACCTCTGAAGGAGGACATTGTCAAGCAAAATGCTCTGACTGTGGTCCGTCAGAGAGGAGGGGACGCCTCAGACTGGACAGAGGTTCTGGGAAAATATATCCTTCAGTTTGGCAAGTATAAGGGAAAATCATTCAGGTGGCTTTTGGAAAATTATGTAGGCTACACGATCTAACTCATCATAAACAGAGAGAAGATTCTGCAGGAGTTGTTATGACTGAGGGACACAGTAAGGTCAGCTTGTTGTCCTTTGATGACATACAGTCTCTTCTGTGTTACGAGTCAGAAAAACACACTGCTCAAGCAGCCTCAGAAGATGACCAGCTGGTTGGATTTGGCTCTCGTGCCAAAAGCACCTGGCGGGAAGTGTGGGAAAGCAGGAGTGACGGAGTGGTTTGAGAGAGGAGTAAAAGAATCCTTCTATGTTAAAATAGAGAAGGCGTCTCTAAACAGGGGAGGTGGCTTAAGATTCCATCTATCTCCCATTTACAACGCAGCCCTCGCTACTGTTCCTAAGAGACTGAATAACAAGGACTGCCCGAAACTAAACTTAAGCTGCTCAAAGAAACATAACGACAGTCGTTCACACTAGTAACCACACCTCATGCCTAACGACTGTTATCCACCAGTGGCCTCACTCACTCCTAACGACTGTTCTTTCACTGGTGTGGCTCTCCTGACCCAAACAAAGGGTCCAGCGAAACTCCACTAATGAAGTATTGTCTTACCTGGATAAATGAGAATACCCACAGACACTTATTTTACAGTCGGTGACAATAATAACAAAAAAATGACTAGATGTCACTAATTATTTCTTCTTTTCATCCTTGTGCCCTCAGCTGGTCCTTCTGCTTTTGCTCCTCCACCGGCACTCAAGCCAGATCAAGATAGAAGCAGCTGGACGTGTTCTCATCATCAGAAAGTGTGGACGAGGACAGAGCTTCCAGAGTCTGGGAACTGTGGCCTGGGTTCCACCATAAAATCAGACTAGGGAACGCCTTGTCATTGTTGGGTCTCCCCCCACAGCCAGAACTCATTGACACTGTGTCAGAGCTCCCATCCTGCAATTTCTTTCAGCTTCAACCATTTTTTCTTTGGAAGCCAGAGAGTGACATCATGGTGAGACTCAGAAATAATTATATACTCCCATGCCTTCATGGTTGCCCAAAGCCAGATATTGTTTCAGCAGACCCCGAGTGATTGTTGGCACTAGTGGACAATATTACATCTTTGCTTCACGCCTTCGCTGCAGGATGTGCAAGAGGAACCTTAAATATGAGCAAGCTCATATTTAAGGTTCATACCTTCTCAGCATAGAGAGTGTGTGGGATGCTGAGGCTGGAGTTCATGGACAGAAGACACTTAGCCATCTTATGAGGAAGGAAGCAGCGCCTCAGCCCTTTGGAGCGTATGACAACACAGATGGGTGGTGTGGAGTCTTCTGTCTCTGCTCAATACCTGACTGACTGCCTCGTTGATGAGTACCGACACCAAGAGCCTGTTATCACCCTGCAGGGCACTTTTGGACAGGTCTTGCGATCTGACCACACCAGGAAGGTTGCACGAAAAGTGACCCTTGTCATCTGGCACCATGTCAAGTTACGCAATCATGAATGAGAACTGGATGATTGCTTCCTGGGTGATGGTGCAGTCAGAGACAAAGTCCCTTGAACCCATGTACTATGGGTTAGCCACCCATGTACTATGGGTTAGCCAAGAGGTACAATGATGCAGGAGTGAAGAACCCAGTATCACTGGGGTAGACAGGTGAGAGCTTTCTTCATCATGTACTTAACGTCAGCTGAATAAAGATGTGTTAAATTAACAGTGAACTTAAAATTTGATTTATTTGTTCCAGAAACCTCAACAAGTCCTCACTAAGAAGCGCCCGCACAGGACCGGTGAAGACTGGTGGAAGAGTGTTTGTTTTAGACCACAAACGCTGGACATCTGCAATGAAGGAGGCCATTGATGGGCTTCTAGACAAATATCATGGACAGAAAGACATGTTGAAGCTTGTGGATCGAGACTATGCGGCCATGGTCCATCAGTCTGCCACAGATCCAAACAGTATGCTTCACCCCACAACCAAATTCCACATAACACAAGTACATAAAACACCTGGCAAAACAGATGAACACAACCTCATCACTGAACACCAGCTCAGAAAAACCTTTGGAGACACAAACTCTGTGGCAAAGTTTGAGAGAGGGAAGTGAGACTGTCCACGTTCCTGTTGTACAACTGCCACCAGCCATTGTGAATCCAGCTGATCCAGCATCTCAACAGCCAGTAACACAGGAAAGTGTTACAGAAATTGTACAGGACATATTGAAAAATCAGCAGGAAGTCCCGTTACTAAAGTGACAGCTCATCAATTCATCACTTTTATCAACACGGACCAGTAAGGTACTATTACTGCTCAACAAAAGTTTTTAAAAGTTATTCTGCAGAGGGTCTGACAAATCCAAAGATGTCATTTGACGAGTTTGCTCAAACTGACTTCTTTCAGCGTGACAAGCGGGGATACTCACCACTATACTAACGAGGAGATGAGTATGCATGTGTCCTCAAAATTTGTAACAAGAAAACAGCAGCTGTTCAGTTGAGCAGTTGGACCTGGATTATTAAAGCAGGGCCTCATCCTGATGTTTCAAAAAGTGACTGACCCTAAGCAAGGCTTGAGGCTGCGAGGATAGGCCCCATCCTGTCTTTGTTAAGTTGTAATCCCTCCTCCTTAAGCAAAAGAATCAATACACATAGATAACTTAAAACTGTGACATGTTAAGCTACCTTACCCACCATCTGTTTTCATCAGATAAAGTTAGAAAATATACCCAGGGGATGCAAACCCCTCCCTTTTTATTGTAAAAAAGGAAGTACCGAAGGATTCAGTGTGCATCTTCTTCATACTCTTGTGGAGTTAAGAGAGTGTACCACACTCAAAAATATTGTGCATGATATTAATAAAACTTGTATTGGCATTAATTTTTGCTTCCTGACTTTTTCTTTGGTGCAGTAGATAAAGAGCACGATTCTTTCAGGACCACGGGTACATCCACCATCATGACAAAATTTGTCCAGAACACTGTGGACTGAACAAGGCAACAGACCAAGAGATAACAAATTTACATGTACAGAGGCTACAGTCGTCCTGAAACCAGTTGCAGGTTTGACTCCTGGCATGTGACCTCTTTACTCCATGACTTCCCCACTCTATCTCTTTCTCTCTCTGCCACATTTTCTGTCTCTCTCATGTAAATAAAGGCCACTAGAGTCACAAAAAGAGTCTATGAGTTTTCAACTGTTCATGCTTTGATGCAAACATCGTAGCTGCGTAGCCTGACCTAGCCAATAAAATTGTACATGGGGGAGTACCATTCCAAAGCATGAAGCTTCAGACAGGAAGAAATTTGATTGGTTGGTGTATCGTATGATAGAGGCCCTCACCGCTGAGCGTTGCTCCCCGTAAGGTGAGCTTCTGAGGTAAAAATTGATTAAGTTACCCTCTGCTGCTTTAAAGAACGTTTATAATTGCAGGATTTAAGAGATGAATGTAAAATGTTTTTCTGAATGATAGTTAGTTATTATTACTAGCTTAAGTGAAAGACGTAACTACTTCTTGTAACACTTATTTAACTTTTTAACTTCCTTTTTTTTTTTTTTTTTTTAGTTTTAGATTTGGGAGTGAAAATACTTGAAACATTAAACCCCACAAACACCCACAGCACCAGCAACCATGCGCTCCCTATCACACCTTGAAAAAGCTGAACTGAAGCTCTAATCTACGTAGCAGCTCATATTGAATGAGCTAAAAGACATTCAGTGTTTGTGTCAAGAGTGTGTGGACAGCTGGACAAACAGTATGCATGAAGAATTCAGTCCCTTCATACGCTCTTATCTTTGCTGTATTCCTGAGGAATGTGTAATTCAAGGTTTTCGCTGAGCCACAGCTTGGAAATATGTTCTCATGTGTTAATATTAATGACATGTTTACAGTAGTATTGCATATCTGTGCTAAAATGATATGGGCAAACTTTCCATATCGGTCAGCTTCAATCATTTTGTCAAATGTGGGTGCAAATTTATCTCTCTAGCATCTGTTCAAAATGAGTCCCGAAGCTGTTTTGATACAAATGCCTTTTGGCTGCCTTATCATTTATCACACAACAATGCTGGCTGTTGGTCACTGCGGGAAGCTTTCCCGATCTTCCTGAGCCATTGATGAAGACAGTGAAGAAGATAAATGATGCACATCTGAAGGAGAGAGTAGCGTTTGGATTCAAGTCACTGCTGTGCAGCTCATGTTACTTTGATCTTACTCCACATACATGACATCGCCTGTAAAGGGTAATAATGTTTTATTGTAAATAATCAGTGAAAGATCTCTATTTCAGTCTTAACAAATTTGAGAAATGCCTGCAGCGTGTGCCGTGTTCACAGAATCAAACGTTATGAAACCTAAAGGGTTAAATACAAAGAGAATTATTGAACATGTTTTGATCTGCCTTTGCATCTGTCTTTAAAGGGTATTTGCTTGTATGCTGGAGGCTGCTGAGCAGCAGCAGAGTGAGACGATGGGGTGTCGTCACCTTGCAGACATCTCAGGAGCCTGCAGGGGGCAGTGCAGCCACAGTCATCTGCTACACAGGTAAGAAAAAGAGTTGGACGCAATCATGAGACTTGCCATTCATCATGGGCTGAACAGCATTTATTAGATTGTTTTCATGGTTCTAACAAATCTCTGAGCCAAACCTATTGACAGTGAAGAAACAAAATGCAACTCAAGAGTGGTTAAATCTTCCGTGTTCTCCTTTGATTTGGAAAGTGGTTTTAACTTAAGAGGACCAAGCTTTCATCTGATAATGTCTTACTGTCATTATTTTCTCAATGTAATTGGTCCTCTTCTGAAAAGATTGAAAGAACTTATTTGAGCCCACTTTGTGCTGTTATCTTATCCATTACTGAAAAAAAAAAAAATTATTTTTATATCATACACACATAACAGCAAATAATGACATTTGAGAGGCTGGTACCCTATGGAATACAATTTAAATGCAATATAAATGCACAGAAAATTACGTTTTGAATCGCGAAATAAAGTAATTACAAATATAAAAATGAGTTGATACAGTTGAATAAATATATCCATTCATCCATCTGTAGCTGAAGAAGTGGTCTGAGCAGAGATCAGAAGAGATCTGGTTCCTCAAAGAAAGCATTCCCAAACCAGCAAAGAGATAAACCGTATTGGGCCCGAATATGGGACGACTCTGATTATAAGACGACCCCTATTTTTCAAATATAATTTTGGGAAAATGATATATGTATACGCATATATATACGTATATGTATTCACAATCTCACCATTTCAGTGATTACCCACATCTCATGAATATAAGCGAGGGTTGGAATGTAGATTGACTGTTAAATACAGTTTTGCCTTTTGGGTCAGCCTGTTCCAAACCAGTATTGTTTTTCTGATCAGGGAAGTAAAAAAAAAAAAATATATATATATATATATATATATATATATATATATATATATATATATATATATATATCTATATATATATCTATCTATCTATCTATCTATCTATCTATCTATCTATCTATCTATATATCTATATATCTATATATATATATATTTAGAGCACCAATTTCCAGCTTTGAGGTGGTTGCGGGTCTTCATTGTTGTAACAGCCTGCTTTTATGGAGATGCACTTATAAATCGTCTCCTCTTTTGTTGCTCTGGCTTGGCACAGTGACTTTTGCCTCCTTTTGTGGGGAAAAAAAATACAAAAATCCAAATAAAAAATGTTATTTTCTCCTTTTTAACTCAGGTTCCATTTTATGTTGCGGCCCATGAGCCAGGTCATAACAGTAGGAGTTAAAGCCCTTTATGTTGCGTCTCTGTTATGCTGCACAGTCCCAGTAGAGATATTCAGACTTGTTTTACTGTTCAGTGTAAAGTCCAGTCAATATGTCTATAAACACCTCTGTAATTAAGATGTTTTAATACAGTGTTGCATTTTAAAGCCGACACGCATGCTCACTCTACTATTCTAATTAACATTTTTAGATGGAAGTTTTTAAATTTCAAGTATTTGCAAGTTGCAGCTTCTTAAAAAGTTTTAGATTGCAATAAGATATCTTGCACTTGGAGAACAAGTTTCCTCAACAATATAATGATATTAGGGTTTTTTATTTTTTACTCTGGATCAGTAATTCTGCTAGTTCATAGTTTAACAACTAGAAAATGTTAAGTGCTGGCAAATGAGATCCAGGCTTGATTCCACAAAAGCAATTAGCACATATTGGCGAAGATGAATATGGTGAATGTAAATGAAGATACTGTCCTGAAAGCACTTGAGCCAGCTACCTGTCAATTCACAAATACACTCTGCTGTGTTAATGGTGTATCTATTTTACTGTCACATTATAATATCATTTCTGATCCAATAGCCCCATTGCCTGCTGTAAGTACTCATCTGAAACAATGGACTTAATATGTCAGATGCACTCTGCTGTTAGTCATTTAATTTTGCACAGTGTCTTTCTTTGATACTACAGTAGCACACCTGATATGGGGACAGTGCAAAGGCTTGACTGAGATTGGTGAGATTAGCGGAGGTTAACAAATGGCAGGAGAAGATGCAGACAGGAAGTAAAAGAAGGAGATTAAGGCAGAAAGACCATGAGAGATGGGAGCAAGAATAAGAAAAGCAGATAAGGGATAATGAGGTGTTAGCAGGGAAGAGTAATAGAGAAAAGAAAAGGAAAGGTGCAAGTAATTGGTGAGTCGAGTTGAGGAAGAGACAAGCGATAAAGGGGAAAAAAGTGAAGGATAGGTCTGTGCTATCTCTGGCCTGGTTCAGCAAAACGGGCTGAGTGTGAGAGAGAGGATAGAGAGGAGTCACACAGAGAGAGTGACAGGATTGTGAGAAAGCTCTACATGGATGAAGCCATTGGCCTTTGACAGTACAGGAAGGTGTGAGGGCAGATACACCGAACATGACGGCCAGCAGTGAGGCAATGTGGAAAAAAAAAGGAGAAAAGGAAATGGATGTGTGCGTGTCCTTTCAGTAGCTAAAGAACGAAACACTTTTAGTTGGGTCGAAGAGTGCAGAAGAATATCAGTACAAAGCCCAGCTGACAGATTATTGACGAGGACTCCTCTGTCCTGAAATGCCAGAAATCCTTTCTACTCTGACAACATGCTGTGTTGACTGAGCATGTCAGTCAACAGTCTGGTACTGACTAGTGCTTTGGGGTTTTAGTTGACATTTCACTTTAAATCATAATTTTTTCTCTTTTACTCTCACTTAATGCGCTTATTAAGAGCAGTTAAACACATTTATTCTGACTTGAGGGCTCCTAACAGTTAGAAATCAGCATTAAGTGGCAGTGTGGTATTGAAGCAGTCTCAACTTCTCCTGAACAAATAATGTAATTTTAACACTTTTTATAATGTTACTAATCAAAGAGCAGCAGATTTACACCGTTAATTCATTGCCATTTTGGAGTATGTCATTCAACTCTTTGTTAAAAAAAAAAAAAAAAGCCGTTGTAGATCAGATGATCCTTATGCTAAGTGGTTGAGCTAATAGAAAAAAAAACAATCTTGAAATAATATACAGTCATGGAAAAAATTATTAGACCACCCTTGTTTTCTTCAGTTTCTTGTTCATTTTAATGCCTGGTACAACTAAAGGTACATTTGTTTGGACAAACATAAAGATAACCACAAAGATTGCTCATAAGAGTTTTATTTAAGAGCTGATATCTTACCATTTTCCATGGTTTTCTTGATTATAACCTAAATCACTTAAGTTTTTACATCAATAGCTATGGCGTTGTACTGCCAAAAACACTGCTTTTATGCATTCAGTGTTTTCTTTTCTGTCTGTTTTAGTCACATGATGACGTTTAGTGGTACCAGGTATTAAAATGAACAAGAATGTGAAGAAAAAATGGTGGTCTAATAATTTTTTCCATGACTGTAGGTCATAAATCTACTGCTAAAATGCTAAATCATGATTGATGAAGTAGTAACAAAGTTAAGGCACTCCGATTTTAACATTTCTGCCTCTTGAGGGCAAGATGTCAGATTGAGGGAAATCAGACTAGTTGTTAAGGCGATTAAAAAAAAAAAAATTCATTTGGTATTTTGTCAAACTGTTGAAAGACAAAACAAAAAAAGGCCACCTCAAAACTTTTTTGTACAAATCTAGACACATGGCTGACGCTAATTTGCAGAGCTTATAACTTTTGACCAGAGGGTGTGGCTGAGTGAAGCTGTGAAATTTGATGCCTTTTTCGAAGACACGCCATGAAAGAGAAATTGGCTGTAACTCATGTCCTCGCGCACCAGATAAAGTTTTGTGAATATCTGCATTATTCACTGTGAAACAGAAGTGGGTGGCTCTGGCTCACAGAAATTTAAAAAATTCATTAAAATTCAAGCATTGCTCCCTGGGAGGGGCATGAAAATTTAAAGTCTATTCTGCAGGTAATTGATCGCCAGTGAAAGGATCTCGTAACAACAGTAATGTGCTCAGTTTTCCTGGTTCTTACTAGAACTCTGGTACCAGTGTTTTTTAATGAGACAGAGGTGCGTTCCAGGCAGGGTTTGAATTTCGCAGTTACCCGACTTTCTTGGCGGGCACACAACTCTCTTGACTTGTGTTCCTGGTGGGAAACCATTCTTTTATTTATTCATTTATTCAGAGAGTCCTGCCGACTTCTGATCACTTTCCTGAGACAGGTGTTTCCTGACGTCAAAACTTTGTCTGAGCTGGCTCTTGTTGTTCCAGTCTCTAGTGTGGCAGCAGAGCGTGGATTCAGCCTTGAGAACGATATCAAAACAGCCGCGAGAGGCCGTCCGTCCGAGGCAAAGTTACTGAATTTAATGGCAGTTGCCTGTGACAACCTCACTTGATGCATTTGATTACACACAAGTGGGCACTTTGTTTCAGTCCATTAACAAAAGGAGGAAGGTGTGAATAAGACCGAGCTCAGGCTGCAGCAGGTGCACTAAGTTAAATTTAGCGGATTTCTTGTGAATATTGTTTATATTTTAATTGCAAGCATTTCATTTTGTAAAACTGAATTGTTAATTTACGCACATGGCCACAGTTGTTTTAATGGCAGATGACTGCAGCGAATAGATTGTTTGTTTGAAATCAAACAGTTCATATTCATGATATTGTCAGCATACTGTTGATAAGTAAAATGGGTTTGATATAGGATTGAATGTATTTGCTAATCTGAGAATTAATGTATTTGATTGTCTGCAATTGATCTGGAAATTAATATGTTTAATCTCGATTGAAATACCTTTAATTTGGACTGCTTGTCATTGATCACTCTGATGTCCTTATAAATGATCAATGATTGAATTAGTTTGGATTTTGTTGCTTTTATTCCAAATTTGCAAGGTAAATTCATTGCTTGTTTTAAAAAAGTGTTAAATGTTGCTCTTTAACCTTAATAAAATGTACTCAGAGATGATCCCCTGCCAATTTGCCTGATAGGCTTGGAAAATTTGACCTTTAAAAAAACAACTCTACATTTGTTTGAGATGAAAAAAAGCTGTTTTAGTTACAGGCTTGATGTGCAACAGCTTAAAACTCAACTCTGAGTAGATTCCTAATCAGTTTTTTGTTTTCATCCCTCTAGATTCAATCTGGGCAGCAACTTTTATCCTTTAAATTTTATAACCAAATGCTATTATCTCTGTATTGTCTTTATTCGCAACTGGCGTGGGAAGGCGGTGGGCACCTGGAGGCGGTGGTGATGGGTGCAAGGGTCCGATAAACGCTGCTTTAATTTTGGTTTTGTTTCAGATTTTTTCTGCCATATATCATTGGCAAGGTTTTCGTTGGAAAAATGTCCCAGTTGAAACTATTACAATTTTAATATTTTTCTAATGAAAGAGTACTTATCTTTGTGGTTTTTAAGTTTTTAATAAACAAAAGGAAATGCACATGGATGATCTATTTATGGTCATTTATTGAATATTTCAGCAACTGAAATAATTGACACTGGCATCAATGTCTAAAATAACTTTCTGTACGCTAAAATGTTATTACACTGGCATTGAAAAAAAAGTATTGCTCAGGTATTGGTATAGAAAGCAAGGGATTTAGTATTGATGCTGCAGAAGAAGAAGAACCTCAGGCACAGCTTCCTTACAGCAGGTCTACCAGATGTGTATGGATTACAGAGGATGTTTGTGTTAAACCTCATATTTCTACCCGCTGTTTGAGGAATGATTTCTTGTGGTGACTTACTTTTACGATGGAAGAGAATTTGTGCTATCATTTATACCTTCAGATGTCTTTTGAACGATCACTTACTCAGTTGAATACTGCTTATCTTTGTTGTTGTCCTGGCAGTAAGATTCTCCTTGAAAACCATTTCTCTTCTTCAACCCTATGTTTGTTATCTCTCAAACAAATGAGAGAATTTGGCTCTTTGTCTCCCAGTGGCGTCTTCCTCTCATCTTTCTTGTGGGGTTGAGTTTTGCCACTTGTGTATTTGTGTTTCTGTCCTTCCACAGCTGTGAGAAGGAGGTTGGGTGGTTTAAGTGTGTTTTTAGACATACCAAGAATAAGCCTGCTGTCCACCTGAATCGTGTTCTTCTTCTTTTTTATTATTTTTTTTAAAAACTTTATTCACATTTTTAAGATTGAGGAAAGGAATTAGCATGTAATGTTTTTAGAACTTGCAAATGCATTTGGTTCAGTACCACATAGCTTTATTTTGAGTGCATTTGATTATTTTAGAGTAGTTGTTAACTTGGTAAAAAAATATTTTCAGGACATTAGGCTGCATATGAATACAGCAGGTTTTACAAAAGGCTGGCAGAGGTTAGAAATAGGTATAATGGCAGGCTGTACAATTTCTCCATAGCATTTAAAATGGCAATGGAAATAATCATCAGAGCTTCCAACTGGGTAGTGGGTGGAGAGAGACAGCTCCTACCAGTTAGGACTTACATACATGACTTTACACTGGTGACAACAACAGTCCCATGTACAAAGAGGCTACTTGAAAGGATGAATATGAATCTCAGGGGGGCTACTATGAAGATTAAGCCTCGTAAATCTACTCTCTAAATCTAATCTCTGGTGGCAGTGCTGGTTTGGCTGTGGCAGCCATTTTGTAGGGTTAGTTGCTGTGTTGGTGGGGAGCACCATATATCTTTGATTACAGTATCTATGCACAAAAACATTCCCTCGACTTGACTAGAAACAGACATTTATTCCCATCTTCTTGACTTTGGTTCTTGACATGGATTTTTACCTTTTTCTAGTTGCCCTGTTCGCAGGGACCTTGCATAGGCCTCCCCGTGCTTGCGTGGGTTTTCTCCGGGTACTCCGGAGAAAACCCACGGGTAATTGGTGTAAATGGTGTCCGGGTAATTGGTGTTCTAAATTGCCCGTGGGAGTGATTGTGAGTGTGCATGGATGTTCGTCTCCATGAGGCTCTGACGATGGACTGGTGACCTGTCCAAGGTGTATCCCCGCCTTTCACCCGAAGAGAGCTGGGATAGGCTCCAGCAGATCCACGTGACCCCGTGTAGCATTAAAAAGGCATAGATGATGGATGGATGTATATTAATCACAGGACCTTTAGCAGTGCTTATGCCCATCAACAGTTTATACAGTTATATAGAAATTATAGAAGTGTGACAGCATGACAGTCCATTTATCACAGCTTGTTCTAAATGATGTACTGCAGCCAAAATGTGCAACTTTAAGCCTGAAGTTGCATGTTTTTTGACTTCAGTTTTTATTTACCAAACTTGATATGATGAAGTATAAATATTAACGTGCTAAGCTACACTATGATAGTTCACAACTCTGGGTTCAGAAAATGCAAAATGTAACCTTGTCATATCATTTATTGTTGACATGAAAATAACTTTAATGACATTCCTCCACTTTACTGAGTTTCCTTTTTGACTTTGATTTTTGACATTCTTTTGACTAAATGAGTAAGGCTATCGCAAAGAAATTGAGACTTAAAGTGGAGAGGTACCTTTGTATTATTTAATAATCTATATAACATACTTCCTTTTCTTTTACATTCATAAATAAATACTCATAGAGGTAGAATATATGCATCGATTCACCATTTACACTGTGCCAGTATTCAGCAACTATGTCAAATTTTGTCCTTCACTGAGTCTTGCCTGTTGCTGCTCATCTGCATGTAAAGGTTGACTTTTGAAAGCCAGGTCTCGTGTCCCAGCACCCACTGCATCCTGAGCGTGGGTGATCGGCACATGACATTTACACTAACCAGAGTGGCTGGATGGACTGTAAACGGGTCAGGTCATGTTCCAGCAAATGAAAGCAGTCAGTCCTTAATATTACCCCCTCTGCCACATCCACAAACAATTCACAAGTTCATTATTAAAAAACAGAGATGGATATCTGTGTTACTGACACCTAATGTCAGTGGTCAGTGTGCTCATGTGGACTTATTTCTGTCCATGTACAATGATCACAATTTAAGCCACCCAGTGAGATAGCGATATGTGATTCTTTAACATTTCCAAACAATTGCCCTTGCATAAAATGATGCGTTTTGACAAGGCTGCCCATGTACTTTTGTTTAAATATTTTTTGGAATGAAGTCTGGTGTGTTGATTCACAGCCATGCATTTATCCTGATAGGTATGTTAAGATATTGTTCCGGGAAAAACAAAAAAAACAACAAATAATGCCAGCTGCTCTTGCCAAAAAGCTGCTTTCAGACTCTCTTCAGTGCCTCTGTGAAAACAGACCAACATCTTTTTATTGCTATTTCAAAGTGAATTGTCGTTTTAACACTTTTTTGGTCAATGCATCACAGCGAAGGGGGAAGGTGTCTATTTGAAACTAGCCTATTGGGAAGATTGATGGATAGTATTGTGCCAAACGGGCCATTATAAGAGAGCTGTGAATCATAAACAAATGACATAATGATCACAACGTGGTGTGGGAAGTGGAGGGGAAGATGGGTATTCTATCTGGCTACACTAAACGCAGCAGTTAACATCTTCCACTTGTGATAAATGAAGGAGGGACCAAAGGCAGTCCCAGCAAGTCAAACACTTGTCCTATAAAATATCAGTCTTTCTTCATCTCCCCATTTTTTTGTTTCATTTACCTGCAGACCAGAAGAAACACAACCTGCTTCTTTAATCTTCTTTGATTTAATAGCAGCATTTAAAAATGGCAGAAGTCTTCTGTGATCCATGTTGATGACACTGACTTGCAAGCACCTACAAACCCCATCCGAAGTGACCTTAGTCATGACCCGGTCTCGCACCACCAGCTCCAGTAGATGTGATCATTTATCATATGAGAGCCTCAAATTGGCCTTCTAACAATGACTTCCATATCACAAATTAGTAAGTCCACAACTACACGTATATAGGGAAATATACAAAGAGCTCTAATTATCTGCAGGGAGGTAGGCGCTATCAATCATAATAATGGATCGTGCCAAGGTGGCGGAACTGTCCCAGTCTTTAAAGGGTTAGGACAAGGTGTCTTCCAGCATGATGTGATGTCAACCCACATGTTTAGTCACACTCTGTTAAAAATGAGCTTTAGATCATTGTGACACCTTACACACCAGTTAACAAAAATAGAATAAGAATAATTTAAAGGAATGACCAAAAAAGCAATTATGCTGGTGAAGCTTACGGTTGAGCTATACTAGTCAGAAGTGGCAGAATGTTTGTTTAGAAAGGAAGTAGTTATTACAACTTCTTAGTAAATTCGTTAACGGTATAAAATTGCTGAGTGTGTCACTTTAAATCCTGTATCCTGTATGGTTTGTTTTTGTGTTGAAACATCATTGGTGGTGTTTTAACTGTCAAGACTAAGAATTGTAGGGCCTTTAAACCCACATTGTGCTTCTCTCCTGAAAAAAAAACAATACCTGACATGTATATGATGTGCGTCTTCAGTTGAGCCCTCTCTCACACCTGGATAAAAAAAAAAAGTCCTTACTAAGATAAGATTTGGTGCTTATATGAGAATTTAGGGGCGGGGACTGTTAAAGATTTATGTAAAAACACATAAATGGGGGAAGTAAAGATACACAGCACCAAGACAAGACAGACCTTCAAAGTAAAACATTTCAACTCTTTTTCTGCCGTCAGGAAACATGGTGCTCATGTTTCACTGCCTTTTAGACATAAAAATTACAAAACTATAAAGACAAAAAAAACTAAAAGATATGTACATGGTAGACTCAGAACAGGGGAGACGAGAACACCAACTAAACACAGAAGAAGACAAAAAAGAAAAACCAAGAATGCCTGCCATGGCCGAGCCCAACCCATAACACAGACCCCAATTACTACACATTACCAAGAGCACACCATCCCCACTGTGAAGTACGGTGGTGGCAGAATTATGCTGTGGGGATGTTTCTCAGCAGCTGGACCAGGAAGACTTGAGGCAGAGGGTAAAAAGAATGCTGCAAAATATAGGAAAATCCTGCAGGACAATCTTATTCAGTCTGCAGGAAAACTATGGCTTGGGAAAAGATTTATTTTCCAGCAAGACAATAAAAGCTACACAGAAGTAGTTGAAAGACAACAAGGTGATTGTTCTGGAGTGGCCAAGTCAAAGACCAGGCTTCAGTCCAGTAGAGAATGTGTCTGAACTTGAGAAGGGCTGTTCATGTAACCAAAGGTGCACCTACTAAATTCTTGAAAGGGTTGAATATTTATGCAGTCACTTAATTCACCTTACATATTTTTATTTAATTGACATGGCTGAATAGACATTTTTTGTCGCCTTGTAATTGAAGAGGCCTTTTTTTTTGTCAAAAAGGCCAGCTTATTTTGACCATGGCTGATTTATAAAATCAATAAAAGGGAAAAAAAATCCAAGGCTGTGAGTACTTCTCATCAGCATTGTGAATGCAGATGAGTTCAGGTCAGACTACTTTTAATCTAGTTTGAGAAAACATATTGGATTATTATTATTATTAATGAAGTTTTTATCACCTTATGAAACGAGTTGAATTTAGTAATTTTCAAGTTTCTAAACGGCCTTTGAGACTTTCCTTCTGAAGCAGCATATGGAAAAGCAGCAGAGCATCTGCAGGATTTTTTCATTTTTGTCATTTTTTTTTATCTTCATGACAGATTTTCACCCTAACTGTTTTACAGTCCTGTAATGTATGTTGTTTTTATTGAGCTGCCACTTTTAAGCACACCCCACAATTCTCAGGTGCACAACAGAAATATAATATTTTTGGCAATATGGAGAAATCTGCAGAAATCCAAGTAATTAAATGGTTGAAGAGTTATAAACTCTTGAAGGCAGAGTGACCCACATCCCAGCTTTTCAGTAGATGATATTGAGATGAAAAAAGCGCTGATTTACAATGACATCATTAGACAGCTGAATCAATTAAAAAATATGTAGAGAACATGCTTCTTTATGTTTGGAAGAATCTACAATCTGCTGCAGCGTGTGGCTGCCTCAGCTGTCATATCAGCGCAACTCCCTTTAGAAGATGTTTTATTCAGTTGAGACAGGAATCAGTAACAATATGTTCACTAACAAAGGTGCCTCCAAATGCCACTGTAAACACACAGACCCAAAGGAAAAGTATGAAATAGAATTGCTGTTGTAACACAGCAATCAACTAAAACATTAAACCCATCTGCCTAGTATTATGCAGCCCCCCCGGCAAAAAAACAAAAACTGTAATTCTGACCGTTGGTGAACAGATACAGGAGCACTGGGAGCGCTCTCTACTGCTGTTTTATGTGTAAAGATTACTGATTTGCATTTTCTAACAAAGTATATAAACTTGACTTTTGAACAGGTAAAAGCCTCGCCTACATTGTTTATTGTTAACATTAATAAACCCTCAATCAGGAGAACACAGAGCTGCAAGGACACAGAGGCTGCTCTCCAGCTGCTCTTACATCTTGTCTTGTCTTGTCATCAAACAGTTCTAACAAACCTCAGTTTGTTTTGAAGACTCTTAACTCTCTTTTAAATCCCTGTGAATCTGTTGGTATCATGCTGTCACCAGTGCTTTGTAGTCGATTTCTTCCATTTTTTTTAGAACAAGATTGGCTCTATGAGGTCTCCATCCTCTCTCTCTTTTTTGGATCCTTCTTCTACTTGTCCATTTACCTCTGAAAACGCTGAGCAGGTGTCTCTTTCCTCTTTAACCAAGATTGTAAAGCACCTGAGGCCTTCAAACTGTCCCCTTGACAGTGCAGGTCCATGAGTTGCTGACCTGATTCATTCATCTCTGAGGTTCAGCTGTGTTCCAGCTGCCTTCAAACTCTGCAATTTCCAAGCTCCCTTTCCTGTCAAAGGTTTTGGAAAAGGTAGTTTATGAGCAACTGCAGTAATATCTTGACCTGACTAGTTGTAAATTGTGTCATAGCAGAGAAACAGCTCTGTTAAAGGTGTAATAACCTGCTCTTCTCTGCAGATTCTGGTCACCCTGTTGGTTCTGGTGCTCTCGAATCTCACTGCAGCCTTTGATACAGTTGACCATGACATTTTATTGTCATGACTCAACACGTGTGTGGACATTAAAGGTACAGTCCTTAATTGGTGTCATGTCATATTTGACTGACAGGAGTTTCTCTGTTTGTCTTATCCCCACTTCATTGTGGGGTACCACAAGGCTCTATTCTGTGTCAGTCCTTTTTGCTCTGCACATGCTTCCTCTGGGCTCTGTCTTTTGAAAGCATAACATTGCATTTCACTGTTTTGTTCATGATTTGCAGATTTATTTGTTTTTTTGTTGGACTGTCTCAAAGAAGTGCACCTGAATAAGAGCAAGACAGAAATAATTGTTTTTGGTCAGAGATTTTAGAAGGGCACGACACTGTAACTGGCCCATTATCTGCACCGTAAGCAGTTTTGTTTGTTTGTTTCTGGTGGTAAATTTGGTAAACAGATAACCTAAATGATTAAAACTAGCTTTTTTCATCTGCGGCTCTTCAGCTGAAGGGCGCTGAGATCAACCAACCAGCTGTTCTCAACAGTTCCAAAATCCAATCCAAATGCCAAAGTCAAAGTCAAAATGAGCTAATATTTCTCAGTTTCAACATCTGATATGTTCTTTTTGTTCTGGTGGGAATAAAATATGGGTTTATGAGATTTGCACATCATTGCATTCTGTCTTTATTTATGTTTTAAACAGCGTCCAAACTTTTTTGGAATTGAGGTTGTAGTTCTCTTCAACATAATTACAAAGTAATGATTAAAAAGTGTGCAGTTATTTCAATAAAGTTGGCGATAAAGATAATAGTTTAGTCCATATTAGCTTTCCTGTTTTTAATGGCTTTAGATGATAAAGCTCTTGTTTTTAGAAAGGCTGTCTGGCGTTTGGTCATGTCCAGCTTTATGAACGGTACTGTTTCTCCAGTGATTATATTGGTTACTTTTGCAGACTGCACTTTTGAATTATAAATACATTTTATTCAAGAACATATACAAGTTTGTACAAGAATATACAAAGCTATACTCTTACACGGAAACAGTGGCAAAATACTGTTGATAGCCTGGCATCTTTGTAATTCACTGTTGTTGCTGCAGGCAGGAAAGGATTAAAACGTGAGACACAGGGAAGGAGATACGGACTGTCCTGGGCCTCTACAAGGGTAATTGTAATGCAACAGAACTTATAACGCCATAAAATATATTGTTTATATGAATATGTGTAAACATTGTCATATATATCATTATAATTCTCTGCCCTGCCACCGGAGTTAAAGCAAAAAAAAAATAAAAGTAGGCTGTTCAGTTGAAAATTGAAGCCACTTTTTTTAAACAGCATGTCCAAAAGACGTATAGATGGCTTGTGGGCTAAAAGCCAGCCTCGTTTGAACACTTCATACATTTCCTTTTATTTCTAAAAAGTTGTAACACACCTTGTCTACATTTCTGCATCAGTAGCATTGTCACATCTTCTTATGCTGGCTTGGTGTTCGTGCAGCGGAATAAAGCAGGATGAACTCAATGGATTACGTCAAGGCCTGCTTTCTCAGACTTTCCAGGTTTCCTAATTCTACTTTTGTGCAACAGCCCTCTGGACAGCTTGCTTTTGTTTCTGGAACAGTAAAACAGTAAAACATTTATACTGGCTAAGAAGGTAGAAGGAGGCAGACCAGGATCGAGTGGGTCACTCACCTCATAAAACCAGCTGTTGTTCATGAGGTTCAAGACATGGTTAAAAAGAGTTTTAGGACTCTATCCATGCTGTTTTTTTGTTTTTTTAACCAAAACATTTTGGACATTTTGTCAAATTTGACACTAAGGTGTTTTTTCGAGTATTCTTTTTATGATATTTGCTTTTTGGAACCATGTTGACGCCGTCATCATTTTCAACAAGGTTGTGTAAGAATCTCCACTACATCCAAAAACTCAGTTTATAGAAGGCAATGTGAGTACTATTTTAACACAAAGGATCACAAAAAAGAAAAAAAAAAAAAGGACTTTGATAAAGCTTAACTTATCCTTACTGTGATATTGAAAATACAGCAACACGTTGTTTTTGAGATGTGGATGTGAAATATATTTCAGGCCATGGTCAATTTTCAAATTACAACTTTCAGGCATAGTGCATCTAAAATTGTGTTTAAACACCAGTTACAATCAGCTCTGCCCTTAAACAAATTCAGCAGAAATACTTTCATTTCACAAGTGTCTGATAAACAAATCGTCAGTCTGCCAGTCCTGTAATTTGATTGAAATTGCTGTTGCATCAGATTGCCAATTATAAGAAGTATGTGATTACAATGATCGTTCTCTAAATGACCACCTCTGAGCGTCCTGTCACTCTTGTGCATTTAATTAAACCATTTGGAGCATAATGTTTGCCACTCAACTTGTCATCACACAAAGAGGTTTTTTTTTTTAGCAGGTTTTGTGTCTTTTCATGAACATATTAAGCCTTGTTGTGGATGGAAACATGTTTTATATTCAATCAGTTGTTGACAGAACAGAATGAAAAAAGCTTGTTTTTAAAATAATTTCTTCCCACAAGAGAAAGATGCTGGATGAGAAACTGGAGAAACACTAATGTTTAAGCGTTAATGTTTGAACTTGCCAAAATAAGCCAGGGAAATATCCAAAAATTCAGATGTGTTTGATAGTTTGTTAGGGGGAAGAAGTCAGGTGCAACCGTGTAGGTTCACACAAACAGCTTAGAATAGTGACAGAAAATTCCAGTTCCAAACATGCAATTAAAAATATTGCTTTTAATTTCAGGTCTGTGTTGTGACTGCTACCTGATGGAAATACAGTGTTGGCTACTGAGTCAGATCTTCTGCCCCTTGAAACTCAGATGGCAATAGCTGAAAAACAAATCTGAGACATCAAGCCAAATATATATGTTGTCCCTTTGAAAGATATTTTATAGTAAGGTGTAGAACCTGTTTATTTATTTATTTTTTCTTCTGACAAAACTTTGTACTCCCTAATGTGGACACCAGAAAGCAACAGTCTGAATACTGGACGGGTATAGATAATGGATGGATAACGTGTAGCCCATTTATAGGAGAAATTACAGAACATCTGTTTTGTTATTGGGAAAAATACTGTAAATATTGAAATACAAACAGTTGAAGTGGTAGAATTAAAATGAGCTTTCCTAATAAAAGAGAGCTGTTTAAAAGATGCACTTTTGATATAGCAAGGTCAGTTTAGCTTTATAAAGCCTTTTGCAGTTCTGAATCAGCTTTTCAGGGTTTATTGAATTCGACAGAATCGAGCATCTATCAAACAGGGTCGCATAAAGTAGGCATTTCAGGTGCATTGTGGAAAAGTGGGGCTCAGCATCTTTCAGACTTGGCAAAGTACATTTTGGCTGCAGTCAAAGTAGAGTCTTATCCATATTTTGAGGTGCAGTCATGGTCAGGACCATTTACGCTTCTGAATTTTAAACCAGAGTTTCTCCACAGTGTTTCCCCTCAGTTTACAGCGTTAGGAGAGGCAATGGGGTTGGGTGATCATTGAGGGCTGGGGGGTGAAACGCTGCTTCATTTCACAGATTTTGACTTTATTTGTTTTAATTGGTTGCAGAACCTTTTGCAGTCAACATTTGGCATTTCAAAAACATCATCTAGAAGGTTCTGGCATGTGTCTGCTGTTGACGTCAGCCACTTTTTAAGTGTGCTGAAATGTCAGGTTAAAGCTCCAAAGGTTTACAAGTGGTCTTTAGTCAGGGCTGTCCTTGGTTCACTGAGCAGTATATGGAGCTATCACTTCAGGTCAAGCTTGGTGCTCTTTAAATTATCATTTTAGCACTCTAAATTGATTGGCTAATCAAGAGATTTATGCGAAGAGATCACAGTATGCTCATGAAACTAAAATAACATACAGACACACCCATGCATTAGTTTTACTGTAGGTTGTATTTCTGCTGCTCAGTCTGCAGTGACCATTCTTTAGAAAGTGTATAGTGACTTCTAAGCATTTAAAAGGACTTGAATATTGTTATGGCTTTCTCTAACTTTTCAATTTGTATTCATACTGGGCATGAGAGAAAATCAAACCTTTCATAATTTTATGTAGGCCACAGAAAGTATTTCTGATCTAGAGATCTAAAATTTTCTCTGAAATAGGGCAAAGTTGATTTCCTTAAAGTAAAGATTAGGTTTTATTCAGCTCCATTTTACTGTGTTTAAATAGTTTACAGCTTTCTTTGTGTTTTAGGGAGATAACATTTTTTGAGACCTGTATGGATGGATTACAAAACAGCGGCCAAATGGTCAAAGATATTACCTGACAACTAAGACGCACAGACTGATATACATACAAAAAAGTATTATTCATGTGTGAGATTTGTTTTGGCTGTGTATTCTGCAAATGTTTGACATCATATTAAGTTATCTGTTACGTCTTTGTCTAAGCTGGAACCAGAAGGCAGAAAGGAGAGAGGAATGTCTTTAAACAACATACTAACAAATTTATCTGAGTTCAGAACAAGATGAAAGGTTGTTGGAATTGGTATGTCGATCATTACAGCTTTCCTCTGGAGTTTGCTGACCACCATGACCACAATGAAACAATGAAATAGGTTTTTTTCTTAAATAAAATAACATAAAATAAAAAGTAGTCTTAAGTAATTAACTTAAGATTTTGTCACCAAAGGACCTCCAGAGGCACTTTAACACACTCAGTTCCTTATGAACCCAACACTCTTATTTTGAATCTCAACTTAGAAGTTTCACACTTTAATTTTATTGTGCATTTTATTCTCTTTCTTCCATCGTTATGCCTTTGTAAAGCACTTTGGGTTGCCTTTATGTGTGAAATGTGCTACACAAATAAACTCGCCATGCCTGGCCTGTAAAAGATTGAAGTAGCTTCAGTAAAGCAACTCACTTAACTGTTTCTTAACAAGTGTGTTGTCATGTCTGCATGCAAAAAATAATGCAGCGTTAATTGGTTTTTAAGGTGTGAGTATAGGTGTAAATTGTGAACTCCAGCATGCAAACATGAGTGATATAAATTTATTCATTTAATACTCAGCATAATCATTAAATACAACTTTCAGCTCAACTAATTTTGCAGAATTTCATTTTCAGTTCATCAAGCATATGTATTGCACATGATGGACCGTTTGTTGTTTTTACTTAAATTCCAATTTTAAACATCAATTTTACACAATAAGCATTGCTTCCCTGCTTTCGTATGACTCGCTTATTTCACCCAAATTTCCATCTGTTCTTCCCAGTTCTTCCCAGGTGCTGTACATTTTCATTTAGTAAGAATGCCAGGACTTGTTTCAGGAAAGACACGGTGCGGCTAACGCTCCAGATGGATGTGTGAAAAGCCAAAAAGCTTCAAATTGCCTCGAGAAGAAAGGTACCCTTTTATTTTACAGTTTTGAAGCTTTCCTGCCAGTCAGTGCACAGTAATGAGCTAAATTACCATAAAAACCAGAGCTACTTTATTATATTATGTATTTTCCATAATTTAATGTATGTAACTGGTAACCGTGACCTGCTCTTGGTTGGCTTTGAAGGGCTCAAGTTGAAATGGTCGTCTGCCAAAGGCTACTGCAGCCAATTCTGCCACCACAACTTTCCCAACCAGCCCGGAAGGATCCTGGGCGATACCGTCGCTTCTTTGATGCCTTACTGGGCTGAGGCCAGGCTAGCACCCCGAGTTCCAGCAGTCCTGATTTTGGTTCTGACAGTCGAATGTGATTGTCTGACTGATATCTGAGACAAGGACGGACTCAAACAGAAGGAATGTAAGGTAATGTTAGCAAGCGTCACAGGTCAACATGAGCTAAACTAAGCCAAAATAGGGACCCTGTGGTAACATAGTTAAGTTAGGCCTGTTTTGTCTTACAGCCAGGCTTGTTTGATTAAATGGGGTTGGGCAGAGTCAGTTCCTACCAATATGGTGTCCCCCATAAACTACTCTTCAGAAACCAGTGGGTGACATCATGGATGGTTATTCCAGTTGTTTTTATATAGTACAGGAGATACATATTGGATTTAATGGATCATACTGACAAACCGATGCAGCCCTTCCATCTGTAGATTTGACTTTCTTCATAATGAGATGTGCTTAAAAAAAAAAAAAAAAAAAAAAAAAAGGAGTACTTGAATCCACAATTCAAGATGCAGGCAGAGTAAAATCTAAGTTTGGTTGTTTTATTACATATAGAGATTGTTTTGCAGTTTCCCGTCAGGGGTCACCACAGCAAATCATCGGCCTCCATCGAACTCTCTTCTCTCACACCAACTAACTTCACTACAAGAACAAATTTCCTCTTTGGTCTTCTCTTGGTTTAATTGCATACCTAGTAAATGTATATATTTGAGGTGAGAAAAGAGGAAGAATTCCAACATCTAAAACGTATGTAATATCGGACTTTAATGACTTTTTTGTTGTAATCTGAACTCTACAATGGATGCTATGTCTGTTTAAATATCACATAACCACCGTTATTTCTGACACGTTTCTTTTCTTATTAAAATAGCAGGCTTGTTGAACATTTACTCAATTTACACTCCTCACTTTGTCGTCTGACATCTGCAGGACATCTTTAGGATTCTTTTGAATGCTGTTTTTAGATTCTTTTAGGCAAGAGGAAATTTCAAAGAATTACCCGAACGTATTTGAGGTAAACGATAAAAAGAAGCTCGGAGGCCCATGGAAAGATTGGAAGAATATCAAGGTTAAGTATATTAGGGCTGGTGCACCATAAAAACATCCCGCATGCATAACGGACAATGGTTTGTTGTGTGTAGACAGCACTGCCATTTATTCATTCTCATTTGGATTTGGAGTCTCTTTTTTTCTGGTCATCTGATCATATGTAAGTCAATCATGGTTACGTATCATACTAAATGTTTAAAAAGTGCCCAAATTGCCTGAATAAATTCCCCCAGCAGTTCAGCATCTAAACCAGCCTTGAAAATCTTTTTTTTTTTTAATCTGTGTTTTCACAAATACACACACAAAGGCTCTGTGGAAACTTATGAAAGTAGAAGAAGTAACTTTTCAAAGCTCAGTCTCTGGAAGTTGCTGTAAAATAATCACAGCGTTCTCAGAGCAACGTCAGGACTTCTAAGTGACAAAAGCCTTATTTAGCTCAGAGTAAGAGCATAACGTGTGCTTGACTCAAACCTGCAGAATGTGTGAGGAATTAGACACGAGCTCCAAAGCATGCTGGGATGTTGTCAACACTGTGGGAGAGGTGTGAATGTGATTCACAACAAGACCGTGTATTCACATGGGTAGTTTCTCAACACAAGTGTAACACAGCCTGATGCTCAGTTAACACCAGGATTTCTTTCCAAAGCCTTTTCCCAAAAGTCTGTTAAAAAATGTTAATATTTGTATAAAATAAGGTTGAAAAATGCAAACAGGTATGCCTGAATACATATAAAAGTGGGATTTATATAAATTCCATGTCATAAATAAAAACACTGAACGTAAAGGTGTGTACTCTAAAATTTCTTTAATTTTTTTTTATTGTCAGCAGTTTTAAATCATACCAACTGAGCCCAGTGGACCCGGTCTCTGCCATATGACAGCATTGCAAACAGTGTATTCTGCTGCGATTTAATTAAATACATACATGACGTTAAAAAGACGCAGAAAGTAGGTATATTGCTAACAATGTGATAATGTCAGGATATATCTGACGTCAGTGTTTTAAGGTTAGAGTTACTGTCACAACAGCATGTCATTGATTGACATAGAGAACTGTAGAGTACACAAGAACTGACAACGTTTCAGGAGCATTTAATCTCATTGGATTAATTACAGTAATAAGAACTTCTGTGTTGCTGTAACCGTCAGCAGCATTACGGGAGTCCCAGAGTTGGCCAGTATGCTGGGGTTCAGACTGAAACATCAGAGGTAGCATTTCCATTGAAACCATTTCTAAACTTCATGCTCTTCGTGTATTTCTGCAACAATAGGTGCTGCTCCACCTTCAGGAGCATATTATCCCTTTAAGGCTTCAACAGCAGAACTGGGGTGAATGTTGTTGTTTGTTTGACAACCTGAATGGTATTTTAAGAGAACGCTACTCCAGAAGCCCGTGTCATGCTCTTGAGTGTTAAGCCTGTGTTCAACCAGTCGCAGAAGCGCCGTGGTACAGCTTCGCTGTGGTTTTACCTTGTCCTCGGTGTGACCTCAGGTCCCACCCTGAGATGTCACCCAAAGGTTTTCTGAAGACACATTTTTATTTCTCTGCACATGACTGTTGTGAATTGTGGCCGATCTAGTCTATGAGAGCGGTTCCACCAGAAGTGGGACCGTTAAAATGCACTGTGGCACTTCAGTGCATTTTAGAAGCTTCCCAGAAGCCCCCTCTAAAAATACATGTCAAGTCTATTTTGGCATGTGACTGATTTAATTTCAACTTAGTAGACACTACAATGGCATAGAGAATCTAGGCCAGTGAATTTTCAAAATGAAATACTCTGTGCTGGTTCTGACTAGTCTGACTCGTACATCAGCATGAAGTTAACCTGCGGAGGGTCTGCGTAAATAATGCAGTGGGTTTTAAAAGAGATTTGAACCACGTATGAGGGGTGGTTCAATTTAGAAGATAAAAAGCACACTTTCTCTGACACCACTCATCCGTTTTATATGTATAGTTCCAGAAAGGACAAGACATAAAGGCAAGAAATACATCTTTAAACGAGCATATTACTGCACGATTCTTACATGATCTCGAAACCCACGGGTAAACTCAGTTGAGGAGGCAGCGTTCGGAAACTTTCTTTTCCTGAAATGCATGTGGTCGGACCTTAAGTCGTGTCGAAGATGGGGCAAAACTATTACAAAACTGGACTGCAACTCTTCCACTCTGCATAAGACTCGGTGGTTGTTGTGTTGTGTTGTGAGTCCCATTCTAAGATGGTTGTTTAAAATTTTAAACCATGTCTTGTCTTTTCTGGAATCATGCATACAAAAAGCATCAGCGGCGTCAAATTAAATGTGCTTTTTGACTTCTAAAATGAACAGTGTAGTTCTGAGGGATCACAGGTGTCCAGCTTTGTGCCCTTGTCCTTTTTTATGCACTGAAATACTTTCATATTCCTTAAATCTTTCAATATTATGCACTGTAAAGGAGTACAGAAATCCCTTTAGGTATTTATTCTAATAACATTGTTTTTAAAGATTGCCGGAAGCTTTTGCTCAAAGTCAGCAACAATTAAGAGTAAAACTTCAAATCAATTAAAAATCAGCAGACAGATAAGGAAAATGCAAAAACAAAAACAAACAACTATATGGGATAAATTAGCCTCAAAGAGGCAAATCAACACAGAAATAAAGATGTAAAAAGTGAAGCAAAAAGACAATTAAAATTAACTATGCCCCTACTGCACGGGGAGGCAGTTTCGTATGATTAAGCAGTTGAAGGTGTGTATTTACTATTGTGCTTGGATGTCTAAGAAATTGTTTTTTTTTGTGAAAAACAAAATTTGAGTCTTCATGTAATTTAACTAGGGATGCACATGGTTAACCGTTTAACCATTAACCAAAAACAGTAACTCTAACCGATTAATACTAACGGTCAATTTTGTTTTTAAGCTACGTAATTCAATCAACTCATGGGGGCGTGTCGACAGGTGCAACAGGCCTCTGATTGGTCATTTCTACATCCGCGTAGAAAAGAGCACGTCATCGAAAAAATGAGGAAGTACCCACATCTGTACGATTCTGGTTCTCCACACTACAAAGACAGCACATATTCTAGTTATTCATGGAGGAAGATAGCGATGAATGTGAGTCTGGATACGGCCGAGACGGTGAGGAAGTGGAAAATCGCAAGAGATAAGTTTAGTAAGTTTAGCTAGTTTGTGATTGTCGCTCTTGCGTTGTGGTGTGGAATAACATAGTGGAGACCTTGCTAGTATAAATCAAAAGTGACGGCGGCATCTCTGTGACAAGCTGACGGCGACACATTGCCGCGAGCGCGTACAAGGTGTCCGCATGCATCCACGACAACACACGCAACATCGCAGCAGCCAACCCTCCCGGACTTATCAGTTATTAGTCGTTAAAGGGCGTCGAGTAACGGTCATAAAAAAAAATCCAAAATGTACATCCCTAAATTGATCCCATATTGGAAATCTTTACTGCTGAACTTTCCAATCCTTGACCTCACTTTTACACATAACCTTTCTGTTCTCCTTGAAACTGCAGAGCAGTCAAAAAAGTATTCACGTCTTAGCCTGGATGCCACGACTTGATAAATGTCATCGCCACTGAGGCACACACAAGTAAACCATAATCATCCATTGTAAAAACGCTAATTCTTTGAGACATATTGTTCATTTCATCAGCTTTACCACTTGGTGTGTGTCACAAATGAGACTTGCTGAAGACTGAGAGTTGCCTCATATTAATGTCCCCCGTTCCGTTAGCGCTCTTGTCTAGCTCTGAAGCAATGATCCATGACACAAATGATTCATAAGAGCGTGACATGTAATGTTTTATATTGCTGCAATGAAACTTTTATAAATGTCACCAAAAAAGGACAGCAGGGATACCAGACACGGCTCTGCTATTCATAGATGTAGATTCTAGAGGGCTCAGGTTGGGTGCATCCAGCTAAATTATTAATCAGCGAGTGCTGTCACCCACAGGGAAATTTCATGTCAGGGGGGTATTCCAGGTAGAGGGTTATGAAATGTTATCAGTGCTTATATTTTACACATTCTTGCGCAACCGAATGACCTGTTTTGTCAGCACAAAGAAAAGGGATGTGGTGTTATGAATCTATCCGAAAGCTCATTCAGTCTCTGAAAAAATAAATTCAGCTTTATTAATAGGTGCATTTTGACCAACAGCTCCAGGAGCTTTCAATACCCAGGTGCTTTTTTTCCATGGAGCTTAAAAGATTATATCAGTTTTTGAATTTTTGCTGAGGCTCAGGGTACTGCTCCTGGACCGGCCATCATAATTCTTTTCCTCTTCAAGTTCGCCCGGTGTCTCTGGACTCAACTTTAATTTTCAGCAGGCAGTACCAACTGACAGAGAAGAAACTTCCTCTTGATGGCTTCGGATAGGCACACCGCCAACCAGAGAAACAAAGCATGTGAAATACGAAGAGTGACAATTAGACTAGTTTGAACAAAAGACAATATACTGGTGTGCAGTGGGGTATGGAAGCTGGTGAATGACTGTTGTCAATTTTGAAATAAAAACTTTTTGATCCAAGGTGTCACTTGCAATTATGCAGCATCTTTGTAGTTCTGAATAGTGGCTCCTGGATGCCCTTCTGTCAGTCATTTCATAAAGCCTGCCCTCGTCCCGTTTCAAATCTTGGATCAGTACATTCTGTACCAGCGGAAATGTGAATTGGAGGGGTACGAGACCTATTTCCTGAGAGAAACCTTTTTTGCCAAATGAATATGTCTGGCTAGGCTAAAGGTTACAGGGTAGATTAGGTAACTGAAGGCAGCTGTCTTATCCTTGTGATGTTCAGTTTTTCTTCCTTTCCCCTCGTCAACCTGATTGTTCGCACCTGTCTCTTGTTTGTTCCTCCTGTTTATAAGTCCTGTCACTCCCATTTGGTTTGCTGGTCTGTCTTTTTGTTTTTAACTAGTATTTTCCTGCCTGTTACCTGTTTGGATGACTTTTTTGGATTTTCAGTTTAGTTTGGACTTCTTGCTTTCGGTTTTTGTTTATTAAATACCTTCTTTTTGCACCTCCTGTGTTTGGGTCCTCCATTTTGCCTCACAAACCTGACAAGGTGTGTTCTTGCTCAAGATCTGTTAGCCATGCACATTTCTACAAGGTTGTGGGTGGATGTTTTCATTTGTAATCACTTCAAAAAAAAAAAAGAGCAGTTTGAATTTTGTTTTGCCAAGCAGTAAAGACTTCTATCTGATTTCCTGGCTCTGGTGCTCATGTTTGCAAAACTCAAGAAATTTAGTTTCCACATTGTGTACTGGCTACAGGATTTACTCTGCAGTGGCCACGCCAATTTTAATAAAGTTTTATATTAAGAAATTCCCTCCGAAATTTGAATGGGTCTGGATCTTCCACGATAACCTCCAGCCCTCTTTGACCCTGAGAAGGATTATGTGGGTACGGAATATGGATGGGTGGATAAAGATTTAATTGTACATGCTTGAAAACTGTTCAGTTTCAGTAAAACCTTTTGTAAAAGTGAAATAAGCCCTCTTTAAGGCAAAAACCAAAAAAAAAAAAATTATGTAGAAAAAGATCTGAAGCTAATGTTGAATTTTTTCGTAATGTAGAATCTGTGAATAGACACCAGATATTGAGTTTTATAAATTCTCCCTTTTGTAAGCAGTGTGGTCTCAACCACACTAACTAACATTTCTTTAATAATTCAAAGATCTGAGTGAAACTGAGTTAAAATATTTATGAAATTACGCTTGGATCATTCAAACAATTAGCTTGAGTCCTATCAAATCTCCAAAGTGGTTTCTGCATTGGGCTGTTTACCCCAACTACTTGGGGTATTTGGATTGTTTAGATGTTTGAAAATAAATTACATTTAGTTGGTGCTTCACACTGAGATCGTGTCAAAGGGTTGTTTTTTTTTCTAATTGTGAGCTTCTTTACCAAAAATATAATCTTGAGCTACTCAGCTCTCTTCTCTACAGAGCACACACAAGGAACAAACAGACTCCCACCTGAATGAATAAATCTGCTGCTGTTATTCCTCCTTCAGGCACTGTTCCCAGATCAAAAAGCAAAAATAAAGATTTGCCTTCAGCTCCGGTTACCTCAGTATTTGTCTTAATCCTTTCTGTCGAACCACAACCAAACTGTTACTGTAAAATGAATCCTTCACATGGTGTTCATGGCCAATGGGTTTTATCCTCTCTGTTTTCCTGTATCAGTGTCACCCCTGTCATTTTCATTTGTGTATTCTTGGTGCTTTATTTTTCATTTTTTATCTTGAAATGGGTTTACCTCTTGAACCTTAATTTGCTTACCTCTTGTTTTATGTTGTGCTTATGTGTTTAGCTTTTCTTCCTAATTTGGCGTCACACTACATTTTAATTGCTGATTGCTGCACTGTGTTATATGTTATTTATCACCTCCCTTGGTGTTCATACCCTTGGGCTTCCTATTTTCACTGCCAAATCCTTATCTAGTTCTTAGTTGTTTATGTATTTACACGCCATGTCAAGACCTGTTTTCAGCCTCAGTTCATGATTCTTGATAACTTGCCACAGCGGTGCCTTAGGTTTTCTTTGTTTGTGAGTAGTAAGTTATGTTTTATTTCCTGCTTACCTCCCTACTTTCTATTTTTTTTTCCACTGGTTAAATGTAGTTTCTTTTGTAAAAGCTCTTATCTGATTCAGAATACAGGCACTGGTTTCAAGGTTCTCTTTGGCAAAGACTGTCTGAATCTTTGCTAGATGACATAAAAGCCTTCTCAGATGTGATTAGGGAAGTTTACAATATTTATACGTAGATATACTTGGAGGAGACATACTAAGCTTAGAGCTTTGATCGTTCATGTCTATACTTATCTGCAACAAAAAAATAAATCAGATGTGTAAGCCTTATTGGCAGTTTTCTCTCTGAGGGTGACTTGGCAAAAGTTTCATTCGAAGGCTGTGCTTTTTTCTTTCTCCTAAATACTGTCAAGCCTCTGTTATGATCAATGAGATTCCTGAAATGGCAGGTGGTTGACCTATTTAGTTCGTTTCAACTGGCAGGTTGAACAAAATCTGAAAGCAAGCAACGAAGGATTGAAAGCATTTTATTATTTTACCCAAAAGTAAACTGTTTGAGAAGCTATATCTAGCCAGGAGTTTCTGTTCAACGCAAACTGCCAGTCAAGTAGAAGTCACCTTTAGATAGCTAAGCTACCTCAGAAAGACTGAGCCAGTCTCACAGTGCCTCCAAATGTCGGCCTGTTGTAGAAAATACAGAAACTATGACTTTTCTCGGGGTTTGCAGCCAAGGACGATTCAAAGTAAATGAATCCAGGACTCTTCAGAGGTACGCTGGTGTTGATTAACTCTTTTGAACATCACTTGTTTTTGATAAGCTGCCTTTTGCTGAGTCCTGAAAAATCTTGCTTTGGGCCGTGAGAGTCATTTTACAAGTGCTGATCCTCCTCCTAAGCGGATTTGGGGGATATTTTGACGTTTTGCCAGCCTCGGTCAGTGATAAGGTTGACCCGGTCATTTCATAGCAAGTTTCCACACGACGTGGTTCTTTCTTTAGAAAATAAGACAACACTCTGCTCTTATTGAATTCGCTGGCACGGATTGTCCTTGAATGGTAGCTGCACAAAACAAGATTAATGATGGGGTTTTTTTTTCTCTCCGTTGTTTCAGGCATGTTTTGATTTTCACTCAGTTCTTGACAGGTTGAGAGTGCATTTAAAACCGAGCTGTAACAGTTACTAATGAAAGAGGAGAGAAAAAAACTGGAACTTAAGAAAAAAAACATCTTGTGACACTTGTAAGACAAACAGTGTTTGAGTCGAGACTGCAATGAACAGCTGCAGCATAACGACTCACAGCTTTCTCCATGTCCCTCTTTTCAGTTTTCATCAGCATTTATTCATTTAGAAACTTCTGCAACTTAGCGTCTGGGTTGTCTCTGGTCTCACAAATTGCTCGTCATCCTCTTTTGCCGTGGGTTTCTCACAGCAGTAGTAACCACTAAGCCTTAAAATTGCTCCAGTTTTGTCCTTCCTTCTGCGTTCAGCAATCACGGTGCATGTTTCTCTGCGCTTTCAGAGTTTATTTAGTTCAAAGGCAAATAGGAAGAAATAAATAAATAAAACAAAGCTTTTCCATGTTCAGCAGTAGGGCCTCTGAGAAACTGACACTAATAACAGACTTGTGTTGAAATGACTGTCAGCTCTGCATTCTCAATGAAAAAGGTCCTTTATGAAGAAAAATGTCTCCTTCTTTTTTGAATGCAGTCAGCACCATCTAATTTTTTCATTTTCAAAGGCCAATAATTTTTGGAACAAAGTGAGGAATTTTTAATTTAGCAGAAATTGTCCCAAGGGTTAGGGGCTGGGTATTGTATAAAATCTTTCGAGACTGATGGAAAAAAAAAAATCTTGTTTTCTATATTGATACCCAACAATATTTTTTTTGATACCAGGTTATTAAATTTTCAGCATACAGG
Organism: Hirundichthys speculiger; assembly: GCA_018398805.1. Lineage (NCBI taxonomy): Eukaryota > Metazoa > Chordata > Actinopteri > Beloniformes > Exocoetidae > Hirundichthys > Hirundichthys speculiger. Next base: position 115,365 of record JAGFBZ010002451.1, on the reverse strand, counting down.
AGGTTATTGTGGATATTAAATCACAGTACGGCTGGGCAATCAATCAAAAGTGAATCAAAACAGTCCATCATTTCAGCAGTTTGAAATATTCAGTAAAAGACTGTAAATGCTTAATTTATGTGCACTTCCCTTCACATATTTAAAAATTACAAATATATGTAAAGCTTTTGTTATTGTACTCTAGTCCAGGTTTTACATCAGAACTCCACAATCAACACAAACAGAGCGTTAGCATCTTTAGCAGCTATGCAGTTGTTTACAGTGTCAACACAGTAGCTGCTCACAGAACCAGACAGTCAGTCGGTACTGAGCCACACATGCCTGAAGTTTTGTGTGACCTCAAAATATATTTGGGAGCATTTGTGTGAGTACAAATAATTGTTGTGGTGTGACTGTTTTCCTGTGAAAATCCACCGTATGTTCACAGTATGTGCCTGATGTAGTCAGATCATTTTAGCCAGTCACGTAGACTTGACATTCTTAACTTTAATGATCATTTTAGATTGATTAATATCAGTCATCTATCACTCCTGCTACATTGTTACATGACAGAGAGCAAGGTGGTTTGATGAATTATTAAGCCCATGAGGAAAAACAGCATCAACATGACATAGGGCCTATGTCATAGGAAAATTACATTTTCCAACGTCAGTAGTTTTATGGCTGATATACTCCGCCGCCAAACTGCTGCAAAGGTCTGTGTGGCTGCTATATTTCTGTCATCGTCAACAAAGACACCAACCTTTCCGTCAAAGAAATGTGTAATAGTGCATGTTTCCATCCTAATTGAGGCGTGGAAATATTATAAGGCAGATGCAATTTGGCATAATCTGGGCTCCTTATGGGTGTTTTGGCCCAGTCCTTGTCCTGGCAAGTACCATGTGGGCCAGATGAACTAGAAATTAATTAACTCTGCTAAATTTGGATTTTGGTATGCGTTATATAAGCCCGATATGGCCTAAATTTCATTTGGCGGTTTTGACATGGGATATGACGAAGTGTTTTGAGGGCCAGGCATGGTCCAAAGACCCCCAAAACAACAAAGAATTGGGCCCTATCTGGCAGGAATTTGGCCCGAGTTTAGGAAGCCATACTCACCTTGAGTCAATACCGTCACTCAGAGCCAAATGTGAGTCAAAGAAAACAGCAGATATGGGCCGAGTCTGAGCAAAATATCCTTTGCTCTGTGGGTGGGGATCAATATAGCACCCTTCCGGTTGGAGGACAACCACTTCTACCATTAGGCTATTGTTATTCTCTTTTTATCAGCTTGGTTAGGTTTAGGCCATTGTTAAGTTGTGGGTAGTCTGAATGTTGCCTGAAAAAAAAAGAAATTTTTATTCTCCTAATTGCATTGAATGTAAAATCCAACTTTTCATAAGTGGTGCTGTCATCACTGCCTTCTCATGAAGTTTGTTATGCAAAGTATGCACAAATGTTATCACTTTGATGCTTATTGACTTTTTTCTTCTTATTTCTTTCTTATTCAGTTTTTAAATTTCACAATTTAATCTGCTTTAATTTCTTTTTTTTTGTATATTTGTAATTAAGGGTCGTGGAATAAAACTAATCTTGTAATTAAATTATTTTTCTCCTCTGCTTGTTCAGCAGATGTTAACATTTAATTGTAAGTTTTAGCTCCTTTGATCATTTAGGGTCTTTTGTACATTCTCGTCAATTTCTTCCAGCTTGGCTGGGAAACTTTTCTCTTTTTTTAAAAATAGGAATTAAAGTTTAGAATCACCACTGTAGCACAGAGGGAAAGAATCTGCAGTCTCTTGGGTCTGTGACCGACCCCTGTGTTTAATAGTGAATGCTAGGGGTGCACGATAATTATCGAGCCCATAACAGGAAATTATGACATCATTCTGATAAGTCCGATATAACGAATAGCCCCGATAACATATCTATTTTTGTCAACATGGCAGTGCCCTCCTCCCACTGAGACCTGAATAACTTGCAGTGAATGTTGTGTTCAAGTGACGCCGGCATTAATGCACTGAAAATAAAACGCAAGAAAATCAGCATAAATACTAACACTTTGTTTTTCTGACCACATGGAAGTTAACCTGATAAATGAGTCAAGTTTCACTGGAAGCCTGTGTCCTTGGTGAGTGCAGCTTGTCTTAGTCTTTCACCAGGCTGATTGATAGTGGCGGATGCTAATTCCATGGCAAATGATGCTATTATTCAAGGACTCAAATTGAATTACCTCATCCATTGGATCTGCTGCACATTTTCCCCATGGAGAGTTTTGCAAACAGTGTAATCTCCCCTACTTACTTGCACATTGCATTTGTCATGCCCTTTCTTTGTGTCTCTCTGTGTGGATATTTTGATCGTGCCATTGTTTCAGTGATAACCGCAGAGACTCAGTCGCACAGAAACCCGTTAATAGCTGGAAACTGACTGGCCAAACATTGTACAATCCTTTTCCCTTAAGCTTTTAAAAACACGTTTAATATTATATATTTGGAAAAAATGCTGCTGCTGTGAAATTTAAGCATAAGACATCCATCTAATCTTGTGTTTCTAACTTGTTTCATTTCTTTTTTTAAGAATTAAATCAGAAACTGAAGGTTGAGCCTTTTTGAGAGGGCATTTAGCCACTGTAGGGGACCTGACTAGAGGAAAAACATGGAATAAAAATGAGTTCTGTGAATATGATTTGTGCAGGGAATAAATACACAAGGACTTTGCACATGCAATTTTTAGGATTTTCTCTAAAAATTCATCCTACAACCTTCTGTGTGCGTTGTTTCCCCCTGAACCGTACTAAGGATCCAGTTTTACTACATCATTTAAGAGCTTGTAATAATGCTGTTGTAGATTTATGCTTCTCTGTTTTATGTTCATCCACAGTTTCAATAAACATAATTGGAACAATACTGATGTTGTGAAAGGTGTAAGAATAATACATGGAACTGATTTTGATTGATTTAAAAATAAAATTCATGCTGAGAGAATTGAAGTAAGAGTCTGACAGGGCAGAGCTCTTTCATCCAGGACTCCCTGCTGTTGTAGATTTGAAACATACCTGATTATATCACAGTTACCTGTATAAAAATGACTTTCAACTGGCTCCACAAATATTCCGACAAACCTGTGTATTCATAATTATGAACTGTCTGTAAGAGCGAGCATCAGGCTTTTATGCAGGAGGCTATCCAGCTGTGGTTCATACATCCTATTTAATTTTGCCTATGGTAATATAGTCTGTGCCATGAATAATTATACTTTTAGAGCTGCCTGTCCCCCAGTTTCTCCTCTTCCTCTGTCTCACATCTTCATCCTGCCCCACCAGCAGAAACAACATCGTGACAGACACAGACACCAGGCAGCTGCTGAGCTACTGAGGAGGCACTAGTTGGAAAAATACAAATGATGCACAGAAATTATGCAATTATTTGGTGATATTTCAGCTTTCCAAATGTCAGATAAGAGGCAGAAAAATGTAATTTGTAGAGTGTACTGTCACAAAGGGCAGTGGAAAGAGTTTGTTAAACCATGTGCTGGAACACTGAAGCTTTAAGTCTGATTCTCCCAAAACAAATGTTTTAAAACAGTGTCATTTAGAAAATGTGTTAGATGGTGAATAAGGAAACCACATTGGTGGATGATAATGTGTTTTCACATTGTGGTCATGGTGGTCACTCCAGTAGAAACTAGGAACACTGTGAAGTCCCTGGATGACCTCTGGCTGCTGTTGCGCTCCATTTGAGCAAGTGAGGTAAGTTTGTGAAGCGAAAATGCTTAGCAATTTTTGCATTAATAGATTTACTGCGGTTGGACCAAAACAAGTTAAAATGCTTGCACAAGATGGAAAATGTATTTGGTCATTTGAGAGGATGATCATCCCTCATTTTCTACTGAAACATGAAATTACACAAGAAGAACATAAAAATATATGCTTAAAAAAAAAAAAAAGTCTTAAAAGTAGATAAAGAGAATTATAATAACCACATGACACCAATATTATACCTGGATGTTATTACATTTCTAGGAATAGGAATTTTGTAAAACCTTGTGTTGATTTATTGGTGAAATTTATGAAAAATATAGTGAGGTATTTTCAGGCAGTGTGCTGACTGGATGGGTTTAAAAAGAGGTATTTATTGGAAGTTTGATCTTTACATTAAGTATCTGTGGGAGTTTATTATAGATATATAAAAAAAAAAGTAGATTGTAAAGTTGATTTTTGAGGAGCTGAGAAAAGAGTTGATGTTAACTCAGAAAAAAATTACGAAACTGAACTTAAGTTAAGAACATGGTTTGTAATACAACTACAGTTCCCAGAAAGTTCGGCTCCTGTAACCACTACTTTAATCAATCAAAACAGAATGCAGTGCTTTGCATATCTAATTAACTATTTTATTCACAGGAGAAAATATTAAAGATATAAAATCTTTAAACTGAGGAAATGCACCATCTGATGAAAAAAGATGGTCATTTTGAATTTGAATTCTCTAATGTTAGTATATTATATATATGATATTGATGATTTTGTGATTCTTTGTTTATTGATACACTGTAAGAAGCATTTATTAATGGAATATCTCAGTTCCTGACTGCTGACATTTACTGTGGAGACAAGCAGAGTTTCTGCGTTTTTTTTGATGTTTTAGAAAATAGATCTGATTTTGCTACAATAAGCCTGCTGCTGAGAATAAAAACAGATTTGCTGTTCAAAGGAGGAGTTTGCAGAACATACTGAGGACCTGTGTGCCCATTTTCAAGAAATGAATCTTGACCAGAAGATCTGGTCTGGTGAGGAAAAAAAAAAACAGAAGTTACTTGTAAGCGCCATCACAGAATCCACACTTTTATTCTAACTACCACCTTTTCACCTCTTCTTCAGCTTTTGAAAGAGGTGGTTAGAAAACACTGGCATGTTTTATCCTGTAATCCCATTGTCAGTTGGATAACCCCCCGTATCAGCAAGGAAGCAATCGAGTAATTTAGAGGGCAAACTGGTAAAGACAAATCTGTCTTTTTTTTTCTAACCTCACTTCCCTGAGAAAACGTCTCTTATTGGAATAATGTGTATTATAATGCTACGATCAAAGGAGGCCAGACCAATTTTTATAACTGCATACAAGCAGAAAGGTGAATGTTACGGGCAGAACTGCTTGTAAAACATCACGTGGTCACCTGTTCAAACGTCCCTGTGGGCTATTTGTTATGTAGGTTACACAAAAAGGGAATTAAGGATCAGGATTTCTGAACACAACTGTAGTATTATAAATCATGAGAGGTCCTGTATTTCCAGACATCTTATTTCAGCTCTACATTGAGTGTTTGGGTTACTATTTATAGGTATTGTGGTTGTTAGACCAGTGAGGAGGTGAGGAAATACGTTGAAGAAACTTCTCCAAAAAAGACCTATTGTACTCATTATTTGGATTTGAGTGTTCAGGTTTGACTGAAGAGCTGGATTTGTCCTGTTTTTTTATGATGAAATATATGTATTGACATTGTTGTAGTTGCTTCACTGTAGAGGTTTTCTGAACAACCCAAGGTTCCGACCCGAATCGAGTCTCGGGTCCATTCACAAGATGTGACTCTGGGTTTGGGTCTGAATCAGTACAGTTAGTCTCAGGTCCGGTCGGGGCTCTCTGACAGGCTGGGTCCGTGTTTACCCGAGAGAGGTAAAGATTTTGGCGGTGGCAGCTGTCACTCAGCTCGGGTCGGTTTCGGGTCGAATTTTCACGGATCGATTCGGGTTCAGCAAAGTGGTATTGCAGCCTACTTATTAGCACAGTATTTTTCAGAGAGTGGCTCTTTTGGGGTTTGCATATATTTTATATAGACAATTTCTATTCATGTGTCTGGAATCAATTTTTATGTATTTTAACCATTCTAGCATATTAAAATGTTCAAACTATCTTATATCTGTGCACAGAATTTAATTTGTGTTTTTAATTTTTTTCCCCTACTCTTAATTGACAGAACAGTGGAAAGTACACCATCTAATGTGTCTGATAAGATACATTTCAATCTAGCAATTCAGAAGGAAAAGCTGTGAATTGTATATAATTAGACAACAACCCTAAATGAGATTGCACAGATCCAGTATTAGTGTTGAATTTCTGCCTAATATTGTCTAAATAACTGAATTGAGTATCCGATAATTGCATAGATTCTTCAGGCCTATCCTATATATTTTTTTTACCAAGTTACATTTGTGATTAGAGCTGAGTGATTTTATTGATTCTGCAATATATATCAATATTATCTTTCCCCAGAGAGTATCAATTTTTCAGCCAAGGGTATCAATATTCTAAGCTTCTTTCAAAACCCCCATGTCCCACCTTTAAAAGCTTGCAAGCAACAATTTGCACTGTTTAAATAAATGAAACTATTTTTCTCAACACATCTTTTATTCATTTTGTCGAGCATTTGCAAGCTGCCTGTCAGCCATATAATGTGTAATTGATGCTTTCAGTTAAATTAATTGAAACAAAGTCATTGGAACACTCACAAGATGTCACCAAAATCACTTTGTCCCTTTAAAATCTTTCATAAAATGATGTAAATGTATTGTAAGATGAATATCGATACATATCGTACCGTGAGCCGAATATCGTGTATCGCAAGACTAGTGTATTGCTACAGCCCTATTTGTGATGCTTGTTGTGCTTTACTTCAAACTGTTCATGCATCTGCAGTGGCAAGAGAAAGTATGTGAACCTCATGGAATTCACTTTTTTTCCATTAGTTTGCCATAAAAATTAACTAAAAAAAAAACCCCAACAACAACCAATCTTCACCTAAGTCACAATAATAGACAAACACAATGGATTTAAGATGATAACAAACAGGTCTAATTTCTCATGTCTTTATTTATCACAGTCATTAAACATTCACTGTTCCGGTGGAAAACGTAAGTGATGTCTGAATAGGTAAATGAGGTGATAACGAGACTAATGTTGTCTTTATAGCCTCTTGAGCGGCTCATAGTAATTTCGTAACTGGTCACATTTGCATAGTAACTTGTCCAACATTGTCCATTACATGTAATTAACAACCCATGGAAGAAAAGAATAAAATTACAGTTTGCCACTCTTCAAGTTGTTGAGTTCTGTGAAAAATCAGACGGCTCTTAAAGCAGAAACAAAGCAGTCGCTGACAGTATTCGGCTGTAACGTTTGTGTCACGGTTCCCTCAGATGCTCCCCGCCAGCGCCGTTTTTGAAGGCAGTGGCTGCTCATCTGCCAGCGGACCTGCAGGGCCCATTTCGTTACAGAGTGTTCGAGGGTGATGAGCCGGGACGGCTGAATACACCCCCAGAAACCAGTTGTCTTCACTCCAAAATGGAAATCCTAGAGTGAGAGGCAGCCTGTCAGTTCAATCGACACGGGGATAATCCCAGAGAAGAGACAGCATTTTTACTGGTCTGTGTCTTACTCCAATGCCAACATCACCACTATAATATGAGGGTGATGCCTCCTTTTTTTCCCTGTCTTTGTCTTTTGATTTGAGGCCTTTTTCTCACTTTAAGCTTGCTTGTCTGAATAAATGCAGATAGTTTTGTCCAGGCCGATGAAGACCAATGACAGAGCATATATATATATCATATTATTGTTTTCACGCTTTTCATAAAAACCCTCTAAAAATTATTTCCAAAGGCTATAATGGATATTTGTTACACCTAAACTCACCAACCTCATTTTTTTTTTTTACACACACACCAATTACCAGTTTACATTTCCCCAAATTCCTTTGAACCTACCTCCATCACGGCGTTCAGTGGGTGTGACGCCGTTTCGGTGCCATCTGTGGTCCAGCTAAATGAGGTTTGCTTGCTCTTTTCCTTGACAATGGTCTAAAGAATTTGATTTGCAGATGAGCTACACAATTGGACTTGTTAATGTTTAACATCTGGCACTTTCACTCTCAGCTAATGTTGACTAATTAGCCAGTCAGTTAGTGGCTATAAAGCTCTGGCAGCGAGTACCTGGAGTACCAGCGAGCTACATTACCTACTTCCAGCTCATCGCGTGAATGGAATCAGTTTGTGTTTGGTTGGAAAGAGCCTGACAGCAATAATACGCTCAGAGAAACTTTCAGAGAAGAATATAGTTAAATACAATTCTGTCTGTTGTGACTAGTTCTTTTTTTTTCCACTCCTACATTCTGTTTCTCGCTGTTACAGAGTTTTTATGGCAGTGCTGCTGCAACTGATGTGATGTTTATTTACCACATTAAATCCAACTTTAATGCCGTTGGAATATTATTAGTTGCTCAAGGAAAGCTTTATAAATTCACCCAAAAATGTCCAGTATTGGAGGCGCAACATTCATGAAGATACTGACCATGAAAGAGTACAACATTTATATGCAAAGCTACTTATCTAAGGGCTCAAAATAACTGTGAAGTGATTCAGTCTTAAGTAAAATGTACAGATGTACAGTTTGGGACAGATTGAGGCATTTTTGTCCTCGGTAGGTTGAGCAGGGTGCGCTTCAGACACTATGTTTCCCAAGGGGCCCATCATTTAAAGATTTGTCCATGTGTGTAGTATTTAGCAGCAGATGAGCCAGATGTTTACTGCAGGAGCTGGCGAAGACCAAAAACTGAGTGAAAAGGAGCTTCAGTGTTTGTTTATTTATTCACCTGCTGATCAGATTTGATATGCCACCAGTGTTAGGTTATTTGCAGAGAAGCTGCATAGTGATTAAACCAAAGTAAATACAACACACACCATACAAAGGCTTTATACACAGCTGAAAATGCTCTAGACTAGGGGACCTGTGTACCCCACCTTTTACCTACAGCTAAGTTGGATCCGGTTTACTATGTGACACTATGTAGGATGATGCAGGCGTCATCCTATGAAATGCTGCATTTTCCTTAGGGATGCACGATAACTGTTTTTTAAAACAGATACCGAAAACTTTCAGCTCCTAAAGGCCGATACCGATAACACACACATATATCTAAGATCATTACATCAATACTATGAACAAAACCAAAAATAGTTTTGACTTTTTATATGAACAGATATTTATTTTTTTCCAATGAAAAAGTATTGGCAAGCCTCTCAAACATTTTCTTAAAGCTATCAAACAAAACTTTTTGATATCTCACATCAACTTAAATAAGGTTCATTACTGACTGATATAAAAAAAATAAAGGCTCCTTTGAACTGATGGAAATACATGCATCAGAATTACAAACTGAAAAAGATTAACATTCAAAGGATTTTGGCTTGTGGTTCCATTTAAATTAATAACTTTAATTAAAGTAAATGAGGTTCAGTAGTTTTTATTTTTTAATCTCATGGAAGCTTTAGATGAGAGGAATGAGGGAGAGGAGGGGAGACTGCTGCTGGCTTGGGCACGTTAGCATTAGCTTCCGTTAGCTCACTTTAGCGTGATTTCAGAACTCCATGGAAGAGATTGTTATGTTGTAGGTGGCCGATCGGGTTTTACGTATTAAAGCTTATACTTGTGCTTTCCTACTTGCAGAATTCACTCTGAGGATTCGTCACAAATAACCACCAAACTATCTTCTTCTGAAACTTTAACGAAGTTCCACGCCGCCATGTTTGTTGTGATCAGTACGCTGTGCTCAAGGCTGCATTCAAGGTGTAACGTAAATTCCCACGTTCCTTCGTTTGGTAGTCGTTCTTTCAGCCTTTTTTATTTTTTATGTGTAACATGTGGAAGAATACTGCGAATATCAATTCAAGTCAGCAACTACCAAAATTATGATCGAGTTAACGAGTTGTTTTCTGGCATGAGGGGGTATTCTTGATTTTCCTTATTGAGTAATCGTTTCTCTGATTATACCGACGTTACTTGAACATAACATTCACTGCCGGTCATTCAAGGCTCAGAGGGAGCGAGGCACTGCAGTGTGGACGAAAATATATGTTATCGGGGCTATTCGTCGTGATATCGGGCTTATCGGGATGACGTCATAATTTCCTGTTATTGACCCGATAGTTATCGTGCATCCCTAATTTTCCTCACAAGTAAGCAAGGTAAATCTACAGTGAATTAATGATACAGAGGCCTGACCAGAGCACATGCTGGAGTATTGGGTACAGTATTGGTCTAGAGATTCTTGCAAGATTTGTAAAAAATTAAAAAATGACTTTAAAAAAGACTAAAGTCACTGTATATATTCAGTTTTGTTCAAGATTAAGACTCTCTGCTTCTGCTCTTCCTTTGCTGTCTTAATGGATTTTTATGGGTATTTTAGAGGATCTAAGAAAGGTTGTACTGGTTTTGCTCGACTCGCGCCGAACAGATGGGATTCCAGTAAGGTGAAATAAAAGCGTATATTGATCCAGCAGATTAATTAAACGAGAATGAGTGTCAGTTCTTGGACCACATAGCGACTGAACTTCACGGCATCTGGTATGAGCGCTACGCAGCTGACAGACGGCGCCAACTCACGGGTCAGTCCTCGCAGACCGCCATACTGAGCACAGCATTGAGTATTCTGGTGTCTACACACAATTTAGGCCTGAACAGAGCTAAAGGCTCAGCGAAGACGTCGAGGAGCAAGATGTCAGAGGAGAGTGACAATAGCTTCAGCCTCCTGAAAGATTATAGGATATCCCTTTGCAAAAACAGACTTATTAGAAGTTATCGACACTTTTCTGCTCCGGGTGGCTCTGACTTCACTTCCTTGCAGTGCATTTTGATTCAACTGCTTGATATCCTTGCAATATTTTACAAGAAGTCAGCACTAAGAGAGCACACACACACACATACACACACACACCAAATACAGTTTGTGAGCTCTTGTCAGGAAGAAGCTGTCATTTTCAACCATGGTTCCAGTCAACTTTTTCCAACACAAAATATGTTAATAGCATGCTTTTGAAGTCAGTCAGCACACACTCGCACACACCTGAGCAGACTGAGATTGAACCTGGGCCGTATTCCGGCAGGCTGTCGCAGAGAGACTGATGGAGGCTGGCAGGCAGGCATTTAGGGAGGAGTCCGTCTGTTCCACAGTGTGGCAGAGCCAGCCACCATCCATCTCCATTATACACATCCACATGCCACTGGGCAGGGGACAACTCCTCTGAGAGTGACCAGAGGAGGGGGAGGTGGGGAGGAGGTGGGATGGGTGCAGAGCAGGATGGAGGGAGCGAGTAACTGTCAGAGTCCTGTTATGCTGTTGTGCTCCTCCTCAGCTTATACATGTCGCACTGGTGTAAATCACTGACAGACAGAGGCGCAGCCAGTGAAGGGACATGATGTGAATTCATACTTCACGGCAGCCTTAACTCTCTTGTCGCCGCTTTATATCCTTGTTTTCTTTTTTATCTGCTTTACAGAAGACACATTTTTATGTTTTCATACTTACTTGTTCCTACCAGGATAACATACCTTCCACAGCATATCCTGAAGCATATTTTTATTTCCCCGTAGCGCCTTAAAGCTGCCCTGCAGACACATTTAAAATATGTAAAATCGCTGTTGTTGCTCTGAAAAGGGGATGGAACGACCAGTTATTGCTACATGTTAGATGGTGACTGATAGAAATACTGTACATCATTGCAAGTCTGTGAATGCAGCTTCGTTTTGCACTCTTGGGCCCACAAGACTCAAATTTAGCTGCTCGCAAATTTTTGGGGGGGATATGCGATAGGGATGCGCGCGATTAGTCGTCTAACCGATTAAACGTCCGCCCACTTACTAGTCGGCACCAGAAATATTAGTTGTTTAAACCAATTTGTGTTTTATTCATGTACAAGGCCGCCTAACTGTCATACAGCCGCCCGCCACTAGTCGGGGCTACAGAGTCGTCAGACAGCAGCTCCCTCTCCACAGCAACGCTCGAGTAGACTGGAGTTTTAAAACGGCACGGTGGGAAGACGGCCTCTCGCAAAACCAGCGAGGTTTGGCGGTACTTTAATCTAGAAAATGAAAACAAGGTAGTATGTAGACTGTGTCAGAAACAACTGGCATACAATCACTCGACTGGAGCAATGCGCAACCACATTCCGACTCAAGCATTTGGATGTTAATCTGCACGAGACGACGGCTGCTGATGCTAGCGGTGCTAGCCACACTCAGGCCGATTTGACATCGTTTACCCGGAGAAGGTGTTCTCCCGTCCGGTCTGAGAGGATAACGCAGCTCATCACGATAATGACTTCCCAAGATATGCTTCCACTTAACTTTGTGGAAGGTAAAGGCTTCAAGATGCTAATGTTGCTGTTTCGATGTTTCAGTAAATTGTGCTAAATTTTCATTGTTTTCTGAGTGTTTTCCTTTTTTAGACTAGTCGACTAGTCTTAATTAAAATTTTCATTTAGTCGACAGGGAAATTAGTCGCCAGGAACATCCCCCATTTGCGAGCACCAGTATGCTGATGCTGACTGAGTCATTAAAACTAAAAAAGTTTGATCAAGTAGGTGAGAAGTTGGTTTTAGTGTAACAGAGCTTGTACAAAAAAAATGTTCTTTATCTACATATTTATCGTTCATCATTAAGAAAGCTACAAACCAAACCAACTATTCTGTTTGTTTGTAACCAATTATTTATAACTAATTAACCAAAATAACCAATTATTCTGCAATTATTTTTTATTTTTCCTACAGCGCAATTCACCTTCTCGCTGTATGCATGTGGATTTAAGAAGACTTGTAAATTTCAGCATGAATAGTTGATTGTGGGTGCAGAATAGCCTCAAATTTCTGTTTTGCTCGTATGCGTATGAAGTACTGAAAGGTACGAAATCACTGCAGCAAGAACACCAGTATTAGCTGAGCAAAGTATGTGGTAAATGCAACCGATGGCCTTAGACTGTCGCTATTAGTGTTGGCCACCGAAGACGTGACACAGCGGAGCATTTCCAAACAGTGGCACAAAGTGGTGAGCTACACTTCAGCAAGCATTTATGAATGACTTTTAGGGAACTGACACTGATGTTGAGGATGGCTGAGCTACAAATGCATTTTAAACTGTCCCCTGCCGGTTACAGATCAACAGCTTTTAAGGGACGAGCGCTGCTCTATTAGAGAATAAATCCAAGACCAAATCACAGATTTCTGAAGAAAGATGCAGTTTTCCAGAGCAGAGATTTGTTGTAGACTGATTAGAATAATTTTATGAGACGTTGTTAATACTCCTGTGGCTGCTGCTGCTTTGTTGTTTTGTAATTATTAACAGTACCCATATCTAACGCAATAACTGATTAAAAAAAAGTGGTTAGGTGTGTTTAAATTCAGTGTGATTTCTTTTGAAAGCACCAAACACAAGTAACACAGGCACTGAAATGGATGTGACAGCGGAGAGGAAACAAACAAATAGATCTAGCTCTACAGTTTTCTCATAATGGGAAGAGTGTCAGCAGCCAATATTAACACTTTTTTCTTTTCTTTCCCCACTGACTTGTTTCCTGTGACATTACATTGCAGCTTTTTAGCAGCTGGTTGTTTTTCTGTCGATCATTTACACCCAAATAGATGTGAAGACAGAAGCCCAAACTGACGGATTCCTCATTTCTTCTAGGGCAGTATGTCAATTTTATCGATTAATTCAAATATATAGTTTGTGGTGAAGTTTGGAAAATGAAAATAGACTGTCACTTAACTCTGCGTAATTTATGGTTTGGTTCTCAGATGCAGACAAATCTACAATGTAGCAGCATGTGCTGATAAAAGTAAATATTTTTATCCATAAATGTTACCATAACAGGCAGAGTTTCTTGAGTCACCTGGTGGTGACTCACATAAATAAAGTAGTTCTCATATATAGTTAACATCCAGGTTCATCCACATGATGAGTACAGTCTACACCAGGTGAAACACTGCTTACTATTATGCTTTATTGCTTATTTATACCTGTCCATTATATGCTTGTTTTAGAATAAATCAACTCTTAAAATTAGGTTTGCACTGTATTGATTGCAGTTGTCTTTAGTTTATTGTTTTATAGTTTATCACATCCCCTGCCTTTTCCCAGATACTCAAGACACAAACAGTGTTGCAGTGTTTTTCAAATTATCTTTTGTATTTTTAAAATTAGGGTGTCGTTAAGTGACAAAACAATGTGTCACTTCAGCGTGTAACATGAAGCTCCTAAATAAAGTTCTGAAACGTATTCCATCACTCATCCCCTGCAAGCCTCTAATAACGGCTCGGTATCTCCTTTAAAAGGGAAAGATACTGACGTCAAAAGATACCTTAATTAATAGTGCAATTAATTGGACTGACAGACTATTTTTTAAATAATTGGCATTGGCTAGTGCCTGAGAATATCTAGCTAATTAACAGGCAGGTGTATCTCTCAGCAGCGCCGTGTTGTTAAACATTTAACACTATCTTCTTTTACTTAATGATTACTATTTTTAAATGTATGTATTGAATATTTATTTAATTTGAGCAAATTTGTGATCATTTGTTATTTTTAAACGTATGTCTTATTGTAAGGAGAGGGAAAAGAAAATCAGCCTGGCCTTACATTTTCATCTCGGGTTTTAGTAAAAGTGCCCAAGTTTCTACATCTTCAAAAAGGGAATGTCTTATTGTTCAGATGCAATGATAAAGTTTTAATTTTGTTTTTTTTTTTTAAATATAATTTTACCTGATGTGGTACAAAAAAATAAAAATAAAATCACAGCCCCCGTACAGTTGTCATGGATATCAACATTGTAGTTTTGCCATCAAAGCAACCCTGTTGTGTTTGTGTTAACCATGTTGTCATCCATATACAGAACTTTCACTGCTGAATTTAAGTGGAGCATCTGCCATATTTGCTGGGTAATAGGCCGTTGGTGGTGCGCACAGATGGTGCGTGAATTCTGACTACCTGGGATACCTGTGATTAACTGGACCCTGGACATTGATCATTGACCCTGAATAGTACACACCAACAGGAATCTTTTAACGTGAAAAAAAGAGTTAGCACCATCTTAGCCTTAGGGTTAACCTGCAGAGAGTGATTTTAAACTACCATAATTTTTCTGAGACATGTTAAAGGAGCTTCTTGTGGAATATTCATGCTGGATTTAGGTTTTAGCCCCAGAGGTTACCGCTTAATTAGAATTTTTCATCGCTTTGCATCTTGGCAAAGACGAATGTAAACTCTTTACCTGTTTCTCTGTGTTCTACCTCGATTCATTTCTATACAGACTCTAACAACAGTCGAGAGACGTTCTCCTGCCAAAAGCGAATCGGGGCTGATGTTAAAGTGGAAGCATGCCAGCTGGTGTAATCACTGTTTTTACCTCCCTCGTGGTCATTAATCATAGTCAACACACTTGAGCACAGCGTGTGATCCTCCAGTCTTTTTAACTGCACACTGCCTCACCTACTTAGGAGGGCTGACGGCTGGGGCACCTGAGACAATCAGCCAATCAGGGAGCCCATCGAGACAAAACTGTAGACCTTGATGAGGGGTATTTATTTAAATAAGTCATAATTTAAACAGTCACTTCGTATTAATTTAAATGTGTTTGACAGGCCGAGTATTATAAGGCGCCGGACTTTCATCTACGACTTCAAATCAGCAGTGACTACAGCATTATATACATTAAGATTGACTATTTATTTTACCACTAAATTTCTCTGTCATGAAATTGAAGTAAGACTGGAGGAACAAAGCAGTCTTCTTGATGCATTTGAAAAGTATTTACCTACTGAATCCCTCAGGAATCTTTGTATTCGTTTCACCTTTTATTATTCATTATTATTGAAAACATTCCCCTAAGAAATATATATCCGGAAGGTGATAACTCTGATCCAAATCTCGCTGTGGTGCCCTCACACTTACTAATTTGAGGGCATTTTTATGACCCTTAATGATCATGATTAGCAGAAGTGGTGTGACACTTATTATATTTTTGTTCTAAAAGAGGACAGCCTGTGGCACCAAAGGTGGGAAAACCTTAATGTCACAAAAAAAAAGCCAGTAAGATGTCGGGGCAGCAGCAGTGGATGGAGAGAAATGCTTTAAAGAAACATTACAACACAATTCAGCCAGTGAGGCAACATCTTGTGTAGATAAATAATTCTGACAAAAAGTCAAATCTTGGAGGAAACATGGAAGTAACTCAAATGCAGCGGTTCCAAGTCATCATTTTCGTTAATGGCTCTCATTTGCACACAAGAGCACTGTGAGTTGGAGCGTACTCACAAAAATACTCCCTTTAGAATATAACCTTTGTTAGGGTCTAATGAAATCTGCTTTATTTTTTCTCAAATTCCGTTTTAATTTTTTTAATTTTTAAGGATTCCGTTTTAAGCATTTTATGCAAATTTAACCTCAAGACAGTATATAAAATAATAAAATAAACACAATGTATGCAATTATAACTGTAAACTTTAATGTTTTCATACTTAAAAATGTTTTCAAACATATTGGGTCCAATAAAACCATTAGTTTCTTTTTGACAAAGAAAATTCAAGAAAAAATAACTCAAACAGGTAAAATCCATTTAAAGTGCAAAAAAGAAAAGAAATTTAAGTTATCATGTGTTTTGTAATGATGTACTAGTACTGATGATTTTATTTTTGCTTTTAAACTGAAATAAAGCATTCGTTCATTCATTCATTCATTCATTCATTCATTCATTCATTCATTCATTTCAACAGCAGTAAACTAATCATTTTAGCTTGTTTAATTTCTTCTGTTATCAGACAGAGTTTGTCATGACGTACCTGACATTTTTCAGGTACGTCATGACAAACTGTGTGTCTGGTAACAGAAAAAAATATTTACTATAGCTGATGTAGATACTATGAAATCCAAAGCACCGAACACTGGTTGTGTGTGTCAGTGTGTTTTTTTTTTTTTTTATTTAGGTGTTCCAGCTATTACAGCTTATTTGTGTTTAGCTCAGTGAGTGATTCTCGCCTTTTTATGTTTCTGCTTTTCACTCGTCAAGTGATCCTTGCGCGTATCTTTCAATCGTGTGCTGGCTAAACTTGCAGAACATTGAATTTTTTTAATTTATTTTTTTGATTAATGAGGAAACCGGGGGCAGGAGGGGGCGGAGAAGCGTGCAGTGTCCCAGCTTTTCGTGACCCCTGTTGGAACATTTTCTCGAAAAAAAAAAGTTCCTTTTAGTCCGGGAGAAAAAAAAAAAAAAACTTTTACGCAAATTGCCGTTCAGTTGTTATATTGCGCATTTAAAGTGAATTCTGTTTTTAATCTCCATTTCCGCGATTCCGTGATCGTAGATTCCAGAGGGCCCTACATTGTTCTTGAGGTTGAAAGCCTCTTTTTCCTTCTTTTTGAAAAGTAAAAACCACATTTCTATCCATCTATCCAAAATTGTCCTCTTTGTCCATAAAAAAAGCCGTGCTGTGCATTTGTGTGCCTGATCTTGAGGAGTGGACTCTTCTCCTTCGGTGTCCATGGAGACAAACTGTGTCAACTTCAGTATTAGCCTTAGGATGTTCCAACTGTAATTGCACAGATTTATCAAGATGGCCTCCGTGATGATTCTTCTTGGCCTTTCACACTACAATTACTTTCAGGATCAGACCATGCATGTTGAAATTTTTCACACTGTGAAACTCCTTTTCTTTTTTGATTATACTTTGCTCTGCAGCCTCTCCACCTGTAAACAATTGGACATGGAAGTAGAACATTTTTCCCTCTTGCGGTGGGCAACAATATGCTGCCAAAGTATCTCTGAATCCTCTGGTTTGAGCCGTAATTTGTAGTTGATCAGTAACTCTGAGCCGTTTTCTACTTGAGTTTCTTTCACTTACTGTATGTTTATTATCACAAATCAGAGTGTGTGGAAATAGCTGGTGGTTTGGACTTGTATATTACTGAACTGGTGTGTTTTTTTCATCTGTACTTGAAGTTTCGCCTTTAAATTAACAGGAAATGCAGTACTGCACATCTAATCTGTTCCTTTAACTGATCAAAAATAGCTACATTAAAAAATATATTTGCTTATACAAGCTGGAAGTATATCTTGGGGTCAACAGAAGGTGTTGCTCTACATTATTTGTTTTTTTTTTTCCCTTTTATAGTTGACAGATTGGTAAATACTTAATTTATCCCACAAGAGAAATTATAGTGTTACAGCAGCATATCAGCTTACAGAAGTGAAGGGAAAATACAGATATATAGACAAAAAGGTATGACAAGAATAAAAAAGTAATGAGAAGTAATACAGATGTAGTGTAATGAACTATTAGACAGAATACATAATAATGATAATAATAAATGTATATTTGGCATGATGCTTTTGGCCACAGTTATTGTAATTAAAGGTTATTTTTCACTGAGAGAACGCACCAATAGATGTAAAGTATGAAGTGGCATTAGTGAGATAACACGTCTATTACTTTTAACAAAATGACTGTTCTTCAGTATCAGCACACTGTTGGTTGTTAGCTGCAATTATCAACTGGAGGGAAGTGCAACTTCAAAAAGGAGCTCAGATCTAAAGGCAAACAGCCAGCCGTTAGAGAGGAAACAACATATTAGTCCTGCTGTGTTTGATGGCCCCGTTTTCCACCTCAGAATGACAGTGTGAAATTAGAATAAACTGATTTGGTACAGACGTCAAGAGTTCAGGCTCAGGACATCAGCAGAGGAAATATTTTTTTTTTTTGGATCCCTTCAATGTTTGCCTTTCTTAGAAGTCCACCTACTACTGCACACATTGTTTTGTACATGGTCGAATACGACATGCGTTGTATTTAACTCATTACTTTCTGAGGCTTGATTTTAAAAACAGCCTTCTAAAACCCAAGGCTGGACTGAACCTGCACTTAAATTCTGAGAGTAATTCTGACCAAAATAATGTTCAGGTAAAAGAGAGAAACCTTTAATCTCTGCACAGAAAGTAGAATTTGATGGCTGTTCATTTACTGTCAGGACAAAATGTTTAGCTATGACAAAATGATCTTATGGTGCTGTTGTTTAATGAGTTAAATATGTTACTAACTGGTTTAATCAGTGATGAAAGGTGAGCACTAAGAGCAGCACCGTTATATGAAAAGTGAAGTTTATGTGTGTTGCTTGCATGGACTATACTTTCACTACCAAGTGACTTTTTTTTTTTTTTTTTTTTTTTTTTTAATACAGTTTGTGCAGAACCTAATTACAATACAGATAATGTATCGTTACAACTACAAAGAACATTCATTTTCACTCTGTGATTGGAACCAGAGAGATTAAATGTATTTTTCAGCTGTGCAGTGGCTTTTAAGTCATTTTACATGCTTTGGAGTACATCAGTTCAGCTGGGTATAGCTTAAACTTTGTTGAAGATTTCAACTCCATTCAATATGTTGTGGCTATAATCTTGAAATTGTACATTAGTTCTTTCAGTGGAAAGACCCTTTTTCCATGGTTTATGTTCAGCTTGAGCAGAAATGGGCTTTTTTTTCTGTTGAACCCTTCCCCTCCGTACAAAGAGAGTTTTGTAAAGGACCCTGGAGTGGATGGCTGGGGTCATTGACTATATTGTATTTTTGGTGAAGATTGCTGCACCAATGGGGTTTGCAGAATGCCCTCCACCTTTTCTTATATTCAGAAAAGGATTTTTTTTTCCTTTTGCTCTTGCTATTTTTCGTTCACTCTTGTATGTGTTTTTTTTCATTTTATTTGTAAAAAATGAATAATACAACACCGAAGACTTTTATTTTGCGAAGAGTTGGTTTATCCTCAGAAATGTTCTGTATAGTACAGAACATTTAATAAACGTAAAAATGTAAAAGGGCACGTCTGTTTTATTACTATTTTGTAAATCACCACAGATCAGAAGACCTAATAAACACAAATGTTAACAACTGCTTATCTGAGTTACCTTAAATGGCTTTGCTAGATTTGGAGGACTTTACTCTGAGAATATTGACTGTACTCAAGTTTTACCTGAATGACAGAAATTCTCCAGAGACAGGATGAGAGGTTGGTGTTCATCCTAAATTTTAAACATCCCGATCATTACCAAATCAAAATTGTATCGACTGCAGTGTCAAATAGGGGTGTGATAAAAAAAAAAAAAAAAAAAAAAAAAAAAAAAAATATCGATATGGCAATATATCGCGATTTTCAGCCGCCAAATATAATATCAATTTTTCAGCTGCTAATATCGATTACTAAGGAAAATTTTGTACTATTTATTTTATTTATTTATTAAATGTGCAAAAACACTAAAATAAACAATAAATAGATTGTTTTGAAGCAAATGGTTTGTGACTCAATTTGTTCTTTGAATGATCAATATCATCTGATGAACATAAACAGCAATTTAATTTTTAATCTCTACTTTTAATTTTGATATTAAGTGGGCAGAATATCGCAATATATCATGATATCGCGATACTGTGATAATATCGTATTGTGATCCAAGTATCATAATACATATCAGATTGCGAGATTATTGCCAATACTCACCCCTAGTGTCAAACACACCTCCTCCTCTACATCTGTCCACATTGTTTGCTCTTAACTATTCAGCTGATACTTCAGCTGACAGCAACTTCAAGGCCTGTGCTTTCAGCGGCCATGAGAAGCTCTGCTCTTAGCATCCTTGGAAAAGTTTTTCACTCTGACTTCTGGAGATTGGACCCACTTAATCAAATTTCATGTAGTCAGAGCAACCGTTGAAAGGAGGGAAGAAAAGAGTTGACATTTGCCTTATTCCAAATCGGTGTCCTAGATAAAAGAATTATTACGCTTTTATTTTAATCTTGCATAATGGCATTAGTTTTTTTTCTGCCTTCACCAACATCAATAGAAATACAAAGATGACAATAAACTAATTGTGTGTGTGTTTGTTTGGTGTTTTTCACCAAACAGAACTTGGATCAGCTGGTGAGCTGTTACTTCATGTCACACACTGACTAAGATAACGCTAAATAAATACATTTTATGGTGCCAGAAAATGGGGTAGGAGAAGGAGGATAAGTCAAGTCTCTCCATCTCAAACTGAAGTGTCCCATCTCTTCATCTGCATAACATTCACCCAGGTAGGAAATTTAAGCTCTGCTGGTTTAGGAAAGCTGTGGAACATTTCCTGAAGTACACAGTATTTGTAGGAGCACCACTCAGAAAGCCCTTCATTTTTCTGACTTTATTTCACATTTAATACATTCAACATATTCGATTTTCAAACATACATCTCTTCTACAATTGTGAATGCTAGAACAATTTCTGAATGCCGTAACCTTCAAGTTGCACTTTAACATTTATGTACAGATTATTACTGTCATGGAAATGTTTTTTTTTTTTTTTTTTTTTTGCAAGTGTCTGCTTATAAACAAAGAATTACTCAAACTAATTTTCCCCTTCGTGATTGTACTGAGGCACAGGTTTTTATGATGAACTCTACAGTAGTTTTCAAGGTATTTCAAAGATACAAAAAGCAACTAGATTCTTACATGATTTACAAGACTGACCTTATAGAATTGGCTTGAATCAAATTTGAATAGAATAACGGCAGTTAGCTTTTCTTGGGCGAAAAACATTATTTCCACACATATAAGTGCTCAACTTATAACCAACTGTCTCCTCTTTCAGTCTCCTCACTGGGAGCTTCCTGACAGTGACAAATTAAATTCGTTTAGCTGCTAAATGTTTTTCAAAGAGGCTTCTCTTTTCGAAACGTTTCTCTAATGTTTTATGGGACAGATCACCGAATGCATTAAGTTAACAAATGTCAATCTTGTGAAACCAGAATAAAAATCTGTCACCACTGGTATTAGTCTTGATGCTCTGATGATCATGACTTTTCATTATGGTCTTTCAGGGCCACGAATCCAGTAGTTGTTGATATTTTAACTGTACCGGCTACTTGCTCCCGAATCAGTACCCTGACTGTCTTTAGTAATATTATTTTTCATAAGATGGTAAAACTGAAAGAATCAGAGAGCTGCGTGGAACTCAATGTCACATTGCTCCAAAAATGGACAGATTTGTAATAACTGCAAATCAAGTGTTCAGTTTGCAAAAATCCAATGTGTCATTTGAAAGTCCTTCGATTTTTTTGAAACAGTACATTGTTGTAAAATATAGGATATTCAAAGTGTATGTTGATGTAGCAACGTCCATTTCTGTGGATGTCTGAATAGCAACAGAATTCACAGCTTTAATAAAAAAATACTTGGATTGATCCCCAAAGTGAAAGTAAATTATTGCAGTAACTGTCATGATTTAAGTGTCTTCAAGAGATTAGTTGTAGATGGCTACAGCTGCGAGCAGGAAGGATCACTATTGCTGAATCACTGGGTTTTGTAGAGGCTGGTCAGAGTTGTCCGTGATGTTGATGTCGTGTTTTATGGAGTAGCCTTCTTTGCAGAATCAGCTTCAGAGGCTCCAGAACATTCCCCAGAAGAGAGGCAGCCTTCTTTATCAGTTCAGTTTCTTTAAGTCTCTGGCTCTGATGCTGTATCCCCCCACAGATGACTGCAGATGAGACTTTTTGAAGCTGTGAAGCATCTTGCTGAAGGTCCTCAGCTTCCTCCAGAAGTAAAGTCTGCGCTGTCCCTTCTTATAAACAGTATCAGTGTAGCATCTCCAGTCCAGTCTGTTGTCCAGGTGAACACAGAGGTATTTAAACTCCTCCGCCACCTCCATTTCTTCTCCCATGAATGGGAATGATGTTTGATTTGTTCTTGGTCCTCCTAAAGTCCACAACCATCTCCTTTGTTTTGTTGACATTTAAGATGAGATGATTGTTCCCACATTATGCCATGATGAGGAGTGGTGAGAGTACAGTCCCCTGTGGTACTCCTGAGCTGCTGACCACCCCTCCTTTATTAACAAGTGTGGATTTTATCAGGGACATCTACTAGCGGGGCTAATGGCAAAATTTGACTGTCTTCCGATTGTTGGTGACGTTAATATTCCTATATGTTGTGAAACAGGACCACTGGCTAAAGACTTTCTCAGACTTATTGATTCTTTTAATCTCACACAGTTAATTAAAAGCTCAAAGTGAGAATTAAAATCTGGAATACACGTTTATCATGTCCCAGTTTTATTCACCGCAGTGGATACCCAACGCGAGGGAGAAGTCTAGATTATCTGTGCGTCATTCGTGCATGATTAATCCATCATCTGCAACAGTTCTCAGCTGCTTTTAAAGGCTGTGTTTAAGCTGCTTTTATAGCTGCCTCTCATAAAAAAAAAAAAAAATAAATAAAAATCTTGATCCAACTGGTCTTTCGAATTATAGGCCAATATTTAAGTTGGTTGATTTGGAAGTCTTAAGTTATGGAGAAAGTTGATTTTAATCAACTCCAGACATTCTTACACAACAATAGCATTTGTGAAACGTTTCAATCTGATTTTAAATCGTATCACATCACAGAAACCTGCATTTTAAGAGTTTTCAATGACCTTCTTTTAACCGTTGACTCAGGGGATTCTGCCATTTTAGTGCTTTGCAACCTGTCTCCAGGGTCTGATACAGTGGATCGCTCTATTTTGTCGTCAAGACTTGAGCAATGTGTTGTTATCAAAGGTACAGTTGTAAGTGGTTTAGGTTGTACCTGACAGAAAGAACCTTTTCGGTTCACTTTCCTCTATTCTATTCTGTTCTGGGCCCAATACTGGTTTTCCTTGTATATGTTGCCTTTGGGGTCTATTTTTAGGAACCACAATTTCCACTTTCATTGTTTTGCTGATGATGTCCATAAGGTCAACAAAGCTTCATTACAACCTATATTATACTGTTTCTAAGTGATTTTAAAACTTGGATGAAATTTAACTTTCTGAACCTTAATGCAAAGAAGACGGAGGTCATTTATTTTAAAAAGTTAGATGTGCTCGGCGACACTTCTGCCCTTGAAATTAGTGTTTCAAGAAGACAAGGACCCCAAACACATCAGTAAGCAGGAGTGTCTTCGTTCCAGACAAACCAGATTAACGGTACAAACCTTGATCTAACTGAAAACTGGTGCGGTGACATCAAAAATTGATGTTTTCAAGGCAAAACCAAAAAAAACAGAGGGATAGTGGAATGAAGTCCAATCTTCCTGGACTGGAAAACCTGTTCACGGTAGGGATGGAACGGTTACCGGTATTACAGTAAAGCACATATGGAAATTTTACGGGATAACAATTACCATTCATGTTTGACTTAATCTTATTATCACGGTTGATTACTGGGATATGTCATGTCAGCCTCATTAAAGTCTCAACGAGCAACTCGCGACTGTGTCTCGAGTGAATATGTAGCTTGAAACATAGGCATCGTAACGTAAGCGTGGCGGAAAGTGGTGATAGCACGCAGGCCAAGATCTAGGCATATTTTGTTTTTTTTTTTTTAAAGAGGGACAACTGGTGGAGGACAGTTGTCCTGTCTGCAGAGCACTTGTTTACATTTTATTGTGATTTGAAAAAGTAACGGTTTCTTTATTTGCACATTTAATAATTTAGTAATAATCATAAATGCTAACGTACTTGTAAATTTCCGTTGTCGGCTTATTCATTTGATGTCTACCTGCCACCGACTATAAGAAATATTGCTTCTAACCACAAGTCAGGATCTGTCCTTCCAACTACACAACTCAAGTGACAGTGTTTGTTTGAAGTTACCAACATCTGTAACCTCCATCGTTCGAACTGTGGTTCTGGGAAACCCATCGTACCTGTGTGGTTCCACCTATGTTGGCTGCTGATGTAGTTAGCAACGGTGGTTTTGGAAAACACACACCAGAACCTCTAATGCTTTTGTCTGCGGGTGAAAGTAGTGCTGATAGAAATCAATTTACTCATCTTTGAGGTACACATTGTAAAGTGCGTTATAGAACCAAGGTAAGGCAGAAAATGCGCTATGTTAGAGCTGAACGTTCACCTCTAACCTTTGTTTTAGGGTGAACAGCTCTTTATTATTCAGTGTTTTCGATGAGTCAGAGAAACCACCACCTTATTCACCTAGTTGATTTAGATTGAATGTAGTGACATGAAGAAATAGAGATAATAATAACTCTAACTCCAAAGCCCACATACTATAATTTGCAGGTCAGTCATCTTAATAACTTAAAGTGTTCGTACATGAAGCAAGGAGTAGGTATTTTGGGGAAAATGCATTAAAATAAGATATTTACTCCTAAATGGAATATTTTTATTGATAACTAAATAACGATCTCAATAACTGGCTAATCTAATATTTTTGACAGATTAGACATTAGCATTAGCTCAAGGGGCTGCTCCATCCTTGGTAACCCCTGTTGTTTGAACTGCTTAAAAGCCTGCGGAGGTGGACCGTGTGTTCTGTCTTGGAGGCACTAGCGACAAGAATGTCGTCCAAGTGAACAAACAAACAGAAAAAAAAGACTGAGTCCATGAGATGTTGTGTGCCATTTTTAAGAACGGCACCGTTCATGGTGGCCGCTTGTTGCAGTCGCTCCGTCAGTATTTGTTAGCATTTTGCATATTTCTGAGTTTTTGAACAAAGACATCTTCATTGATCACATTTGGTTTTTGAACAATTTTTCATGGTGGTTTGGATGCTGTGGTGCTTGAGGGATTTTTCCTTGGTAACCTTTTTTCCTTTTTTCACCATCCCCACAGAACAGCGAGGTGCTTCCCCAGTAATAAACCCTGGATCCCCAGTGACCTGAACGAGTTCCTCAGCCAGAAAAAGAGCCTTTAGTGAGGGAGACAGCGAATTGTTGAGGTCAGTAGAAAAACAACTGTAGGTTCACCAAGCAGCTCAGTGGTCCATGAGCTCAGATGGCTTCCCATCCCCCGGCCCCTGCAGTGGAAAAAGCCCCGCTCAGTGCAAAAGAGTTCAAGCGTCTTTAACAGGTGGACCTTGAATGTTGCATATTTATCATCCTATGGTGGATTTTTAAGCACATAGCCACTACCACACAGTATTACTTGGTATCATCAGCAGAGACGTCCAGTAAAGCAAACTGCACCTCCGTCTGTGAAAACCATCCTTAAGGTGGAAAAATGATTCCCAGAAGTTGGGAAGTTTCAAAGACGCCGTGTTTGTCATCATGATGGGCCAGAGCCGTCTCTGGATGCGTCCAGGAGAGAAACGTTGGGGTCACCAGTGCATGCAGCTATATAGGTTCTGCATCACAGATAAGCAGAATTAATTGCCTTCTCTCATTCTCCAAATTAATTGCCTTTGAATGTTTCATTCAGCTTGGTGCTGCATTATTCATCCATATGGCAAATTACAGTATTATTCTTCACGTTCCTTTTTTATTCTCATATTTTTGTATCTTGCAAAAAGGCATTTTGCAAACTCTCGTGGCATTAACTCTCATTAACTGAGTTTCTCTCATTACTTACTCCTACTTAAACCGTCTTTAGTCATATTCCCTTGCCCACCCCTGCATGCAGCCATACATGGGAAGAGTTTGTTTGGTATTGAAATTATGAATTAACTTTTTTTATGTCATTGCAGAAAATATGACTTAAGGACATTTCATGTTTAATCTCATATTTTCTTTGTTAGTTAAATCGATTCCTGCAATTCATAGGTTTGACATGTTCCAGAAATAGCTGAGACGGTAAACTCTGGCCTCGTGGTTTGAATTGTTTGTTGATGAATGGAATTTACTGGAAAGATGTAAGAAAATCCTGCTCAAATATCTGTGTACTTTTCACCTTTCATGTTGGCACCACACAATTCCAAAGTGTAAATTTCCTTTGCCAATGGTAACTAACACAACTCTGTGCAATCACAGATATTTTTCTCTTCAAGCCCTACAGATTAATTAAAGATAAATTAAACACTAAGAATTTGAGCTCTTAATATAAGCGACGCCTGTGGCTCAGGATACAGAGTGATAGTCCTCCAATTGGTTAGTAATGGACAAAGACATTTACAGGAAAACATAATTCCCTCACACATTTTACTTGCATCATATAAAAAAAAAAAAAAAGAAAAGAAAAAGGAAGGTAAATCAAGTAAAAGCCTGTCAAAACCCAGCAGGATTCTAGAAATAGCATAACAAGATCAATACATTAATAAATAAATCATCCAAATTTTACACACTGTGCCTGCTTTTTAAACGATAATTTGCCATTTTCTTTTTTCTTTGTCTATGCTTTTCAATTATCGGTACTTTTCTTCTTTAGCCATTTGCCCGTAAGGCAGTCGGAGTAAAATTACTCCCAGTATATTGCGTAAAGTGTGTCATTAAGCTATTTTTCCTCACTTGAACTTCAGCATGTTTCACAGATACATGCCAAGAATATTTAGTGTTTGTGGATTAATTTAGTCAGTGCTGCCAGAGAAATCTTTAATAAAATACAGACATCTGGAATGAGAACAATAGAAGGAGGAGGAGGAGGGGTTCCTTGGCCTAAAAGTGGAGTCCATCAAACTTGGTTTTAAACTAGGATTGTTATTGACACAAATTTCAAAAGCCAACATCTGTGGTGGATATGGTGTTGCATTAGTGCCCAAGGCATGGGATGTTGTGGATTTACACAAGGGACAGTAGTACGCTTTAAATTATATTGTTATGTGATTCTCATGCTTTCCGTGTACAACGTTCAACAGCTCTTTAAGTATTTAAAATAATTACATAGATGATGGAGCTAACCACATGACTGACAAGGCAATCAAGATTTCAAGGAGCAACACTTCCTACAGGCATTTATGAAATCCTTGGAAACCTTTTATTAAAATCAAAATAATCATTTTGAATTTTAAAGTGTCTCAAATAGTATCATTAATCTTTGGCTCACTTAATACATGTGGAAGTATGACTGCAGATCCTACACTTCACCCTCTGCTTGCCCACAGCCAGACCAGCTCTTCCTCTGCATGTGTAAGCAAACCCACCCAAATTCACCCACTGCAACTCCAAATTAAAAAAGCTCAAGTGGAATGAAAATGCAAAAACTGGAAGGAATTTGCATTTTTTCTCCCTCTATAGTGTATCACATAATTAAATGATTCAGAAGTCTTGATTCAGTGCATAACGAGCAAGGGTGCAAGCCCGTTATCTCAATCCCTCTTGGAGATCACACTGCATCAATAACGGTCATTCATCAATAACTGATGAAACCAAATGGAAGAGGAATAACTTTAAAAACCTTTGTAGCAGTACAATTTTAGTTACACTCCCAGAGTGTTACTTAATGCTAGGGGTGGGCATTCGATTAAGATTTATTTGTTCATCCTCAGGAGAATTAATGATTAATAATCGATTAATCATTAACATTTTTATTTTAAAAAAACTGCAGTGATCCCTTTGCCAATTCGTGGTTTAAGTTCTGCGGTTTTAATTATTTGTGGATTTTTCAGAAATATATAATATAATTAAAAAAAAACGATTTGGTCCTGTGACAACATCCTGTGATGTGTGCATTCTCTCACAGTGAGGAAATGCTGTGAGCCAGCCTGGCCCCTTTAAGAAGGTAGCCTTATGGGTAATGGTGTGGCCTTATGGGTAATGGAGTGTGTGTGTATCGTGGGATGGCAGAATGAAAACGGGGTTCAGATGAAAAGTGTAGTGAGCATCAACAGCAGCCCAGCGTGTATAGATTTACATTCTCTGTTAACCGACAGGAGCCCAACAATTTAACCTGTGTGATGTTACAAGTTCCTGCAGTGACACAATAAAGTGCTCGTTCCATGCAGAGAAAACCGGACTCTTTGTTTTGTTGTTGTTAGCGTGTTAGCCGCTAATTACGAGCCAAAAATAGCACAATACCAGTGGTTTCTTTACTACGGTTCAGAGACCAGAGGCTGTGAAGGTAACAGAAAGACCACAGTTGAGCCTTTGTCTTGTTTCGCTGCAGTGACTTGCTACTTTTTTGGGGTTTTTAAACATATTTTAAACACATTATTGAGGCTCGAGGGGCTCCGGCTCCAGTTCACGGATTTTGATTTTTGCGGGGGGGCGGTGATCCCCATTAACCGTGAAAAATAAGGGATCACTGTATCACAATTAGGCCTATCATGCCCTATACTCTTATATAGCAAAATAATAATAATAATAATAAAAAAAAAAAAAAACAGCATGTTTTTCTTTGAGGATGTTTTTTTTTTATTAACAAGTTAAACGTGAACTCGTGGGCATTGCGCAAACAAGGTAGGCTTCAAGTTGCGAGCCAAAGACAGTAATGGGAGACGCATAACGTAATACACATTTCCTTTTTCTTTTCTTCAAAAAAAAAAAAAAAAAAAAAAAAAAAAAATAAACAAACCTCTCCGAGGTTAATGCGGTCCAGCAGACAGTGGTCAGAGTTACTTTCTCAGACATTGTCAACGGTCTAGCTAGCGCCTGGCTAGACAGTCTCGTCACGGTGCGTCTTGCAGGCATGGTGTATTCAGGTTCCAAAAATTATGTACTAATTCCTGAAAATCCTTTGCCCTCCATGGCACTGATGGGGAACATATCAGTTTCAACCATCTTCACAATCAGTTCAGTGAGCTTTTCTGCTCGATGTGCACTGCAGCTCCTTCTGGTCCATGCTAACACCGAGTCGACGGCTAGGCTGAGATAGAAATGAACCGCCGCCACCGTCTTTTACAAGGCTGTTGTTCAAGTGATACATCATTGCCGTTGTCGATGAATTGTATTTGTAATTTGCAATGCAGTGATTGCAGAAGGGTACGGGGATGGTGAAAACATTCGGTTCATCAACGAAAATGAATGTTCGACGAAATTCTTAATGATCAATCATTGATTAAACAATTATTTTTGCCCATTCCTACTTAACACTTTACAGTGAAAAAAAAACAAAACAAGTCCTATATTAATCTTGTTCACAGGGGTAATGTGTACTGCAGTCAGATAAATCAGTAATCCAGACATTTTTCTGGAAAAATATTTGTTCCAGACCAATGATTTCTTTTATGCAAGAACCACTATTTAAAACAACTAACACGGTAGCAGAACTGCTAATAGCATGTTGGATCAACATGTTTTTACTACTAAACTGACAACAGTCATTGATTTTAATTGCACTTTAATCCACTGCACGCGCTGCCCATGCCACATTAGATTCTCTGATTGGTTGTATGTGTATTTGATGGATTCTGGAGCCAGTTTCTGCTTGTATCAGGAATAAAACCAGAAGGAGAGCACATATTACTCTGCACTGACTGACTACCTGTTTTATTCAGGATTGATTTTAAGATCCTTTTATTAGTTTATAAAACTCTTAATGATCTCTGTCCTTATCTGTCTGAGCTGCTTGCATTTTATGAAACCTCCTTGGAGTCTCAGGTCTTCTGTTGGCAAATCTTTAATTATTCCCACAGTTAGAACCAAAGCACATGGTGAAGCCTCCTTATTGTGACCCACGTTTGTGGAACAATCTTCCAGAAGAAAATTTAATATTTTTAAACTTTAACTCAGGACCCATTATTTTATTTTAGCCTTTAAATGAGCTTTTCAGGTCACGGGCATTTGATGCTGGTTTCCAGCCGTGCCGCTAACGTGGCAGTGATTTCTCCAAATTCTCTGCACATTTTGATGATATATTATGGACCGTAGATTTTAAAATTCCAAAATTCCTTCCAATCGGACTTCAGAAACATTGTTCTTAAACTGTTTGAATATTTTTTCACACAGTTGTTGACAAAGTGGTGAACCTCACCCCACCCTTGCTTGTGAATGACTGAGCATTTTTAGAAGAAGCTGCTTTTTATACCCAAATCATGGCACCCACCTGTTCCCAATTAGCCTGATCACCTGTGGGATGTTCCGAATAGGTGTTTGATGAGCATTCCTCAACTTTCTCAGTATTTCTTGCCACCCTTTCCTTAACTTCTTTGTCACGTGTTGCTGGCATCAAATTTCTAAAGTTAATGATTATTTGCAAAAACAATAAGGTTTATCGGTTTGAACATTAAATATGTTTTCTTTGTAGTGTATTCAATTGAATATGTGTTGAAAAGGATTTGCAAATCATAGTATATTTATGTTTAACACAATTTCCCAACTTCACTGCCATCAGGTTTTGTACTTGCAGCAGAATAGACCGTTTTTCACAGATAATAAATTGACACCTCATATCGAGTCATGTGAATACCAGACCATAGTAATCTCTGGTCATGATCCTTCAGTACTTAAACTGAATATTCTGAAATCTAGAGATACTGAAAGGACATGGAGATTTAACTCTCTTTTTCTGTCAGATGAGAACTTTGTGAAATTCTTAACTGAACAATCTCCTTTTTCCTGTTTGTCCCCAATTGAGTACCATATATGTATCAGTTTCGACTGTTTGGGAGGTATAGTCAAGAAAAGATGTTATCTTGATACACAACTAAAACTCGACAAGCAGCTTGCTGAACCGGATAAAAGGACTGCCCAGTACCCATCCCCAGATCTTTATGAGAAGCACCTGAAACTTAAAACAGAATATGACCTGATGACGTCACACAAAATAGACCCACCGTGTATTGGAGATGGTGAGAAAGCTGGAGAGATTTTGGCTCAGCAGCTGACAGGTACCAGATCCAGGCGAATGATTAATGGAAATAACCTCTGGAAGGTGAGGTGACTGCAGATCAGAGAGGAATAAATAATATTTTTAAAGACTATTACAGCAAATTATACACCTCAAATAATTGTTCCAATGCTAGTTTAATTTCTGTCATGGTTTGGGGCAGCCTTGGCAGCCATTTTATTTTTTTCCCTGTGTCCAGAAGCCTCCAGTAGGCGGGCCATAGTTCGGGGTTTGGTCCGGTGTTGCATTTTCTGATCAGACAGGTTTAACATAGACCTTCCTTTTTCAATATATTTGCTGCTTTTCAATAAATGCATTAGTTTTTGAGCAACTCTACACCTCTAGGGTTTAACTGTTGTACACTTTCCCCTCAGCAACGGTCTGTACCAACAACCTGGATCCTAAACCTTTTATTTTATACCATGGATCATAACAGGGAGGTCTACTGGAGCCCACTCAGGTTTGTTTTAGCTGTTCAACCTCTAGCTATAGCTAGAGCTTTGGAAACTATTAATACAGACTCGACAAGACTTGTCAAAATGGTCCTGTGTTCCAGTCAGTTTTAAAGGCAGATTAAATGTCACAGTTCCCCAACAAAGCCCCTGATTAGTATTGTTGATGACGTAGTGCTCTCTAATCACAACGACAACAAACAAAAAGTGTAATTTCATTTATATTTAGGCAAATTTCTCGATTGTAAATATCATTTCCGCTCTCAAAATTAAAACTGCACAGGAGAGAGACCTTCAGAAACCAGGTGATGACAAAATGTGTATTTGTGATGGATGTGAATGTTCGCTTTTTTACGGATCAATGTTGGGAATGTCTTCCCAAGCAGGAGGTACGATTATTGCTAGGGCTTCAGTGCCACCATGAACGAAAGTTAGTCCTACTCTCTGCTGTCCTGTGTCTCTTAGCTGTTATTTAACACATTGGGCGCCAAATGTCTTTGTGTTTTTTTCACGGCAACGTTATCCTGTATGTCCTGCACCTGCTCTTCTGTGAATATCAGACTTGTATCTACGAAATAAACTATAGAAAATGCATTTTCAATTAGGGATGTCACTTATTCCCACTTCAGATTTATTTATTTATTTATTTATTTTCTAAATTTCTCTTCTGCAGTCATCAAAAATACATTTCTGTTGAACAATCAGCTTTAACAGAAACATCAGATCTTTTCTGTTGTCTGGAAATCATAGTCAGTCTAGGACAAAAGCCAAACTCAGTCCAGTTTTCAGTCTAAAATCCAAACCATGTCACAAGTTATCATGACAGCACTTCCTAACCACCCCACCAGTTCCCACGTCTGCGTGATTAATGGAGGTTCATTGTACCTCACGTATTCTGTTACTTGATTGATGGGATTGATTACTTGATTGATGGGCTTGTATGCCTGACAGCTTGACAGATGTGGGATGGGGGAGCATCCCAACAGGGAGTGTCACCTCGGTTCTGCCACCAGCAGCGGGTACCTGCTACTTGGGAAAATAAAGCAAAAACAAAAACAGCAGCAGAAAGTAACTCAAATATTTAAAAATTAGTGGAAATGTCCTTGACAAAAAAAAAAAAAAAAAAAAAATCAAGGCTTACAGGTGGCCAGGTTGATGTATCCTTAGAGGTGTGCCCTCAGATGTGTTTAGTAAAAAATGTAAATAAGCTGGCTATGAAGCCTTCAGCAGGAAGCCTTTGACAGAAAAAGCTTCACCTGAGGGCTTCCTGGTGACTCAGTTGGAAACAATGTCTACAACACGAGAGAAACGTCTGATGCTGGGAACTGACTGACTGGTATTCAACTCAAACACTGATTTGAAAGGGAGATGAGGCAGTCATATTTCACAAAAACCAAATAGAATCTTTGAGCTGGTGGGCATAATTCAAAGGTATTTACCTGCTCCTGGTAGATTTCTGACCATTACCACCCTCTTCTGCACATTTGGACTCTTTACACAAAAGAGATTAAAGTAGATTCAACATAGATTCTTTGAGCTCTTCTGTCTTCCATTTAATGTTATAAATATATCTGCAACAAGAGATTCAGATGTTCAGTTTTTCATTTTTTTCCATTTCCATTCACAAAATGGAACAGTGATAAAACTGGCAATAAAGGATTAGCATTTAGATCGTTAAGTCTGCTGACTCTCTGGAACAGGACTATCATGAAGCTAAAAGTCATGAAGTCAGCAGAGAAGTGCTGAGCTTATTTAATTAGATCCAAGAAACAATAGATAAGTGGTAAAAGTAGTTGCAAAGTATACCAACGTAAAATAAAACCTAAATAAGTGGGTTGAAAAAAAAGTTACAAAACAAAAACATTTCATTTCATTTGGCCCTTACTCTCACTAACAGGCTTATCTAACTTTGTTATTGTACCTTTAAAAGTCCTATTTTATTTGCACTCTGAACTTTATTTGTTGAATATATGGCTGTGGTTAAAGCTGGACAACTAAAAAAAACACTTGATCTTTGCAGGGCCTGCAGATTTGTCCACTTCAAGGCAACGTTAAAACTTCATTCTCCTAGAAGATTTTGCATCTTATCCTGTGGTTTGAGTTCCTAATCAATAATATTTGTGTCCCATTCACAAGTAAAAATCTCAGGAAGGGCCACCAGAGGTCAGCTGAAGTTTCTTAACCCAACTTTTGAATTTTAGATCCATTATCCAAAAAAAGAGCTTGAACTTCTTCATCTTTTTTTTTTTAATTACTCGCTCTTCTTGATTATATGAAATATTAGACCTTATGCATTTGAAGGAAGTCATGTTTTATCACCACATTGAGTATTAAAAATTCAAAAATGAACAATGGGTTTTTTAAAAACTAAAATAGTCTAGCTTAGTATTTTGACTGATTATACAATCATTTCTTAAAGCTAACAAAGCTGTTTTGGTTCCTCAACTTAACAAAGAAGTTATATTTCATAAACCTGAGTGAATTAGTCTAATTGAGGTTTTGGAGCTTTCACAACAGAAACTGACTTAATGCCAAAGTGAAAACACCTGGAGTTTCATGTTAACCTACCTTCATTTTTTTACTCTACTATAACTTAGAAACAGGGGTGATCCTAGGGTCAGAGCTTTAGGGGTGCTGAGCACCCAATGAGCCCCACCACAACCCACAACCCCACCTTTTTTCACACAAAACCAAAAAACGTTTACTGAAAAAAATTTTGGACAATCATTATGACATTTATGAGAGAAAGAGCATAATCTTTTGGGAAAAAAAACTGACTGGAAAACATGCAAATCTTTGAAAATTTCAATGAAATTTGAAATGCTAACTGAGCTAACGCGCTAACTGGTAAACGGTCAACGAAGAGAAGAAGTAACGTTAGTGAGAAGAGGACGATACCATTAGGCGGGGTCGTTTTCATTTTCATTCTTAAAATATAAACTTAAACCACAAACTATGGATTAAGCTTTGGAAATCATCTAAGCCTGTCAAATGCGAACAAAAATTTTAGAGTAACAACAGTTCTTACTGAATTTCAATTTAGGGGTGCTGAAGCACCCCTAAAAAAGGGCTAGCCTCGCCCATGCTTTGAAAATAGTACTCTATTCCTCAGTATATTCAGAACTTAAAAAAAATGAAGGGAAAAAATGGAGGAAAAATAAATAGTTGAAAACAGAATTGAAGTGTTCCATGTATGTCTCTTCCTGGCTGTGTTATGTCATTCGTAGGTCAGGATTTGATTATCTTCTCTGTGCACTGATATAATATTGTATTTCTGCTGCTCTACGTACCGGAGCAGCCACGTCTTTCACAATAAACCATCAGCAGGCCAGCCTGCAGTAACAATTCACACTGGATGAAATTTACTACGTGATGGAATTTTATACAGTTCACATTTCCCAGGAAATGGAAGAATTCAATTAAATAAACCAGAGCTATTTAAAAGAGTGAGAGTTGTGGACGAAAATATTATAAATTATAGATTTTATGAATAGTGTCTTTTAATATTTTTCATTTTTTCTGCTGAAGAGGATTCTTTCAGTAGGTGGCTTAAAGCCAGCACTAATTTAAATACTTATTTATAGGATCATGAGTTATAAAGATACATAGCAGAAACAACTGAATTACAAATGTAACCTTTTCTGAGGAAAAGTGAATCATTAAAAACATGACTCAGTATACCGTCACCTTTAATGCGCTATTCAGCAAGCAGCCAACTTTGTTTTTGCTGCGGGTGACAGGAATGGTTCCCTGTCTGGTAGTGATAGTTTTAAACTGCTAACAGCTGCTATAAACTCATTGATACACAACCAACAAAAGAGTTTAATAAAACTGCAAATGTCTATATGTGCAGGAGGAAAGATGCTTTATAATCAGTCTGCTGGCAACTAAGATCTCAGCTGTTTTTACTCCTTTGTGGGCGGAGCTGATGGGCATGTGACACTGATTATGGTGGTGTAACGTGGATGAAAATCACATCCGACTCTGACCTGAGATGCAGATCTGTTTCATTTTTGAAAATTGCATCTAAAACCGAATGACGCAAACGTAGGCTCAGTTCAGTGTTATAGGTTGTTTTACTCTGCAATTGATGTCCTCCCCGTCTCCGTCCTCCTCTGAGCGTGACAGCTATCTGACAGGCAGCTGCTCTCTTGGCTCTTATCACTCTCAGAGATCAGCCAGAAACTGTCTAGCGCCTGACTTCAGCTGGTTTGTGGTGCAGCAAATACTAAACAAACTTCTCACGCTCATCAGAGTCTCTCTAATCTTAATAATCAGAACAACTACGGTGGTCACTGCATAGTGTTCGTCTCGGTCTCACAGGTGGATCAAGATGTTTCTGACCAGAAGCAGAACATCTGCGGCTCAGTTGAAGCTCTGTGTTTTACAATTCCTTTCATCTATAGCAGCATTAAAGATAAATTAAATCCACTGAAGCAAACTAACAGCAGAGCATCCAGGTGAATTCACGTTTGGTCTTCTTCAAAGATGGCTGCTCCCTGGTGGTGAAAATGTGAAATACAACGTAAACTCCTGTAATTTCAGGTATAATTGCACAAACATATCTCATCATACATCAAAAGCAACCAAAACACACCAGTAATATTTGGCGCTTCACTTCTGCTTCAAGGTACCCTTCATAATTTGCTTCATCCCTTTACTCATAAATAAATGCCAAATGACTGTTGCCAAGAAAAATGTTTTTCATGATGTAAATATTCTGTGTCTTGTTTTTGACTTCTGCCTACTTTAACTTTAGAAAACCAGGGTTTTGATTATCTTGAGAAACTTCTGTTTAAAAACACAAACGTTATCAAAAAATTGCTATAAAAATGAATCTCACAATTTACACAATATCTCACCTGACAAAGCCTATAGTAGTTTTTGTCAACACATCCTGATTTATAATAGTCAAACATAAGCAAGATACCGACAGAAAACTTTTTGAAACTTCTAGACCCAACTTGAACATTCGCTATTGTGTCTCTGTTGCTATTCACCAATCCATCCATACATCAAACAAGTCTTTTTTCAAAGTATGTGGCTCCGTCTGTCTGGCATCGATCCACACCAGTAAAGCTCACTTTGCTACATTTGAGCTGAGAGACAGAGGCAGAGAGGGACTTTGTTCTGGGCTGGTGTTGCTGAAGTGAAAGCGGTGCTTTCTGTGGGAGAAGCAGACAGAGTCATAAATCATATGCCTACTAATGGCAGCTCCAAATGAGCCCTCTCATCAGACAAGACAAGTGCCTTGCTTTGTGTGCTACTTCAGGCTCCGTTGTAACATCTGTGCGCTCTCAAGCAACTGAGCATGAGATGTGTGTCGCTCTGGTATTCATTAGGAATTGTCTACTGAGTTCTTGAGGTTCAATTTAAAAAAGTTGGCTGTGGTAAACCCTGCATACCCGTCTTAATTGTAAACAATTCTGTCTCCTTATCTTTTTAAACACTGGATACATCGTGATTGTGTTATAGGTAATGCAGTCACAGTGTATGTAGTGCATTGCGATTATATCCCACTCTATTGATGTGATGAAACACAGCGGATAGGAATGCTGAAGTAACGTAACAGCCAGCCAGTAGGTATACACAGTCAAAAAGCAAATGGAAAATTCATATTTATAGTATCTGAATGACAACTTTCAGACCAATGTGGCTCCGACCAAGGCTGTGTTGTTTGACTTTATGAGTTTATTCTGAATTCACAACTGTTAGTGGACACCAAGATTGACTATGTTCTCAAAATACTGGTCACCATAAGTGCAGTTGTCATAAATAAAACCATTTCTGCTGCAGAGGTGGGTCTGTTGCTGACCCAGTGGCTCCTCAGGAGCTCAAGACTTCAGGTATTTTATTGCTTTTCCATTAGTTATAGTCTGGGGTACCCCCCCTCCCAGCAGTCTTTTGGGGTCGCTCTAAGTACTTAGGTCTAAGTACTAAGTACTTAGTTCCTTCTAAGAGGTTGAGCTACCCCAGACCCCTGCTAATGGAAATGGGCCTATTCATGACTGATTTTCTGTCTCTTCCTAATCATACAGAGATTCCTGATAGTGCTAATGATTTCATTTTTTCTTTCTGAAATTGTCACTTTTTTCTTCCATGCAGTCTTTAAGAGTAATGAAGTAATGAAACCCTCTGATACTTTATGTACCTCTTAAAGACTCAGTTGCTCTGGGATGCTGTAATAAAAATGTAAAGCTTTGATATGTGGTTATTAATCTATCTATCCAACCATTAATCTATTATCTATACGTACTTCTTCACTATTTCGGGTCACAGAGCTGTTGGAGAGTATTCCAGCTCTCTTCTGGACTGGTTGCCAGTCCATCCCAGTACCACTTATCAACAAACAATCACACACGGTCACACCCACTCATATGGGCATGCTGTCATTTAATTCTGAGGTTAAATTTAGAGTTTATATGATCTATTATATCAGTAAGATAAGATACATATCTTACTACAGAGCAACAAAAAACAAAAAAGAAATACAGACTGAGAGCTTACAAGTACACTTGTGCCAAGATGGCAGTCTTATCAGCTGATGTTGCAATTTAAAAGCCATAGTCTGCAGCTGCTGACCATGACACAATTTGATATGTAACCCAAAAAGAGGTCACCGTCTCTTTTTTTAGTGCCAAAACCATTCAGTGTTGGGCTTTTGTTCCATTTGGCAAGTGCATAATGGAGTTTGAACAGGGTTTGCTGGTGCTGTATGGAGATGGGGGGCTGAACAGGAGAGAATGTAATTACTATACCTGTCTATACAACAATGGCAAAGCACCTTGTTGCCCCTCACTCCACCTGAAGAATCCGAAAGCAAGTGCTGTTAGATTGTGAAATCACATAAGCCACCGTCTGCTTGGGAGAGAGAGAGAAGAGAGAGAGAGAGAGAGAGAGGGAGGGAAGATGACTCTATCAGCGTGTACAGCAGAGACATCTTCTATCTTTTCTATCACCACTGTCAATGCGCTTATTGAAATACAACCCTCAGTTCCAACAAACGTGGAAATGTAAATTAAAAACAAAAATGCAATAATGTTCAGTTCTCATTCAATTCATCATTTATTCACAATAGAAAAAAAAAATCACATGTTGAAAGTGAGACATTTTGACCATTTTCCTAAAAAATGTTATCTTATTGTAAAACTTGAAAAGAAAGTAAGTGAAACTAAAAAAGGAAACATCTTACAAGTAATTGAATTAAATGTCAAGAGGTCAGTGACATGACCTTATTCTAATTAATAACACTAATAACTACATCCAAGAGCAAGGCACTGGAAATCAGTCACTTGATAATCTGCGGTCACCCATCAGAGTTTGTAACTGAGTCAGTTTGCATTTGAAATAGGAGCAGAACTACAGTCATGGAAAAAATTATTAGACCACCATTTTTTCTTCACTTTCTTGTTCATTTTAATACCTGGTACCACTAAACGTCATCATGTGACTAAAACAGACAGAAAAGAAAACACTGAATACATAAAAGCAGTGTTTTTGGCAGTACAACGCCATAGCTATTGATGTAAAAACGTAAGTGATTTAGGTTATAATCAAGAAAACCATGGAAAATGGTAAGATATCAGCTCTTAAATAAAACTCTTATGAGCAATCTTTGTGGTTATCGTTATGTTTGTCCAAACAAATGTACCTTTAGTTGTACCAGGCATTAAAATGAACAAGAAACTGAAGAAAACAAGGGTGGTCTAATAATTTTTTCCATGACTGTATGTGATGCAGCAGGTAAAAAAAAAAATTAAAAAACTTGTCTAGTGAACCTCAGAGTTAGGGTTTCAAAGTTCATCTACGTTGAGGTTTGACAAGATTGTCAACTGTCACAGATTATTAAATGAATGGTAATTGTTAGAAAATGTAGCTGGTTCTTTAGTCCTTGAAGTCATTCTGTTTTACACTCATCTTCTGCTGGTTTGACAAATGTATCCATCCATGAATGCGTTTTAGAAAGTAAGCGTATGGCAGCTGTTCTACAGATTGAATGTCTGACATCTCAGCCAGCTCTTATCTTTGAGCCTCACACCGACTGCACTCTTTCACATAAAAATCTATTTTACTGCTGCTTTTGACTTATTTCATGATTGATTTCTTAATGCACTGAGGTGAATTTCTTTCCACGGAGGGCAAAGAATGATCAGGAATTATTATCCTTGTGTGCTTTAAATAAGTACAGGTTTGATGGACTTCATCAAACCTTCGGTGAAGGGACAGTCTCGCATTTAATTTAGCCATTCTTTGAAAAATGAAGAGCACGGCAAAGTCAGTCTTTTCTGCACTCTGTTGCCTGCAAAACTGCATGTGTTACGTGTTTTTAAAAGAGGTCACTAATACTGTTGAACTCAGTTTTTATGGAACAGTTCGGGCACATTTGGACCAAACAGTTGTGAGAGCTCTCTGACGGTGAAGGCACTAAGGAGGTCCCTGAAGGACGATATACCTTCATGGGCTTTTTCTCTGGTTGCATTAGCGCCGCACTTAGGAATCTTCAAGTGGTGTAACGGCCAGCCAGTAGGTGGTACAACGGTGAAAATCACCCTGTAATAGCTCCTTCGCTTAACTGGTCAATTAATCCTGGGCTGCACACACTCATTTCATCTGCGCTTCCTCCAGCTTTTTAGAGAACTGTCGTTATATGGTCATTTTAGGAGCTAAAAAAAGATCTTTGAAAGCGGTTGCATGAACTACACTATGTTTCATAACATATGTGTTAATGTATTATAAGTGGACGTCTTTCTGTTAGAGGGTTGGTGGATCAGTCCCAACTTTCCCAGTTCATGAACTGTCCTTGAACAAGATGGTGAGTCTTTTCAAATAACACCATACAAACATCAGACTCAAAGATGGCAAAAATAAGACTTGATATCTGATAAGAAAGCTGTGGAGTCTCATGCACCCTGTGGCAGCCATTTCTCAAACAGCAATTCAACTCCAGTTCCCTGTTTAGAGAGACAATAGTCTATTTACTCACTGGGCTTCACTGCCATTTCACAGCATTTTGCCATTCTTGCAGCTTGAAAAAAATGTCAAGCATAAGAGATTTTCTTTCATAGCCTGGCCTTCCTCACTTTTAGGTGACAGCTGCTGAGCTGGCACATGAACATCATGCTCTTAAGCACAATCTCAGCGACGACAGCAGCGCTGACGATGCAGAGACAGAGGACACTTGGTGGATCTCTGTGACTCTTTGTGATTGGCAAAAAGATATCAAGTGGAAGGACCAAAGCAAAAAGCAATTTTCAGGAGCTGAGGGGAATATATTGAGGTCAAGTGAACTACCCCCCCCCCCCCCACACAGACACACACACATACACACACACACACACACATTCATTCCTTTTACATGAAATCAGGTCTTGAACACATTCATTATGTCTGAACAGC
Source organism: Hirundichthys speculiger (assembly GCA_018398805.1). Classification (NCBI taxonomy): domain Eukaryota; kingdom Metazoa; phylum Chordata; class Actinopteri; order Beloniformes; family Exocoetidae; genus Hirundichthys; species Hirundichthys speculiger. The sequence goes on along the minus strand of JAGFBZ010002451.1, from coordinate 74,195 downwards.
TGCCCCATAACAGCTTGTGGCCTAGTCTTGAATACTGATTTCCTCGGCTCCGTGATATATTTATGCAATAGTTACGTTACCTTCAACTAGTGATGGGATTGTTTCAGAAAAATAAAACAGCCCCTGTTTTTTATTAAAATGCGAGGCAGTCCTGTGGTTTATTTTGACTCGCAATTACCGCCTAAACACAAATGATACGATTTTCAGCCATTGTCAGCAATTTCACATGATTAATTGTGTTGAAACGAATCATCACTCATCACTAAAGACCCCACTGAAGTCACAGTGGAAAACAAGCACCAAGCTCTGAAAAAGAAGTTAAAAGACCCCGATGACTTCTAATATCCTGAGCAATGGGAGCTTATTTCCACAAGTGTTCAGCTATCCCTGAAGAGCTCTCAACATTTTCCAATCACATAACACACAGAAACGCTCTAGAAAAACAGAGAGAGAGAGAGAGAGAGAGAGAGCAAAAGCTAAAATATATTTTGATACAGCATTTTCATAGGTCCTGCTTTAATCCCTGTTTGCGATTCTGCAAAAAGGCATCTCACTCTCAGGGTTTATTGACCGGGTCCTTTATGCCTCGGTGGCACTGACCATCAGATCAGCCATCCTTTGCTTCACAGTTTATGGACTTCAAAGCTGTGCGGGTTGAGGTGAGCAGATGATGAACAGCAGAGAAGTTGAAGAGAGATGGCAGAGGAACCAGGGTTCTGCTGCTGCCATTTAAATTCAAATAGGGCTGCACGATAATTATCGGCCCGATAGTTATCGGGAAATTAACAGGAAATTACGACGTCATTTCGATAAGTCCGATATCATGATGAATAGCCCCAATGACTAGGGATGTCCGATAATATCAGCCCACTGATATTATCGGCCCGATATTGGCATAAAGATGTAATATCGGTAAATATCGGTATCGGTTTTTTTTTTTTGCACAGACAATGTGTTAATTCCACGACAGGAGATATGTGATGTTACCTAAAATTAGTTTTGAGGAAAAATAGCCCGCATATATCGGTATCGTTTTTTTTTTTTTTTTTTTTTTTTTTGCACAGACAATGTGTTAATTCCACGACAGGAGATATGTGATGTTACCTAAAATTAGTTTTGAGGAAAAATAGCCCGCATATATCGGTATCGGTAGATATCGGTATCGGAAATTGAGAGTTGGACAATATCGGCATATCGGATATCGGCAAAAAAGCCAATATCGGACATCCCTACCGATGACATATATATTTTTGTCAACACGGCAGTGCCCCCCTCCCACTGAGACCCAAACAACCGGCAGTGAATGTTATGTTCAAGTGGCGTCGGCATAATCAGAAAAACGAATTCTCAATAAGGAAAATCAAGAATAGCCCCTCATGCCAGAAAACAACTTGTTAACTCGGTCATATATTTGGTAGTTGACTTCATTTGATATTTACAGTATTTTCCCACATATTACATAAAAATAGAAAAAATAGAAAAGGCTGAAAGAACGACTAGCAAACAAGGGAACGGAGGAATTTACGTTACACCTTGAATGCAGCACAATGTGCTGATGAAAACAAAGGACATGGCTGCGATTGTATGGAACGTCTTTAAAGTTTCCAAAGAAGATAGTTTCGCTGGTTATTTGTGACAAATGCTCCAAGTGAATTCCACGAGGAGAGAAAAATAGCACAAGCTTTAATACGCCAAACCCAATTAGCCATCTGAAACGTAACCATCGCTTTTGAAACTTTGGAAATTGCGCCAACGTGAGCTAACACTAACGTGAGCAAGCAGAGAGCTCACAGGGACTTAAACACATCGGCGAGGCTTTTGAAAAATCCAAGAAATTTGCCAAAGATGACCCACGGGCAAAGGAGAAATGGGTAGAAAGTAGAAATGTTTGAATCTAATTTGTGTCAGTCCATTAATTTTCTATGAATAATTTTTGTAAACTTCTGGAATGCATTTTTTCAGTTTGTAATTCCGATGCATGCATTTCCATCAGTTCAAGGAGGCTTAATTTTTTTTATATCAGTAATGCACCTTATTTAAGCTGATGTGAGATATCAAATAAGTTTGTTTAATAGCTCTATGAAAATGTTTGAGAGGCTTGCCAATAGTTTTTCGTTGGTCAAAATAAAGATCTGTTGATTTAAAGAGTCAAAACTGTTTTTGGTTTTGTTCATAGTATTGATTTACTTATCTTAGGTATATGTGTGTGTTATCGGTTATCAATGTCGGTAGGCTCTTGCCGATTGCGCTACCATAATTTTTGGCATAATCTGAGGAACTGAGCATAATTTTCACCCTTTTTCCAAAAGTAGTACTGCTAGCATAATCTGTATATTTTCTTGTCTTAATAGCACAATTTTAAAATAATTCAAGAAATGAAGATCTCAGCTACTAAAAACAATAGATTACTATTAACAGCTGGTTCCACTCCTATTTTGCGATTGCTTTTTAGTTGTGTTGCGATACCGCGGGAATTCGATGAAACGGAACCGGAAGTCTGTGTCTCGGCACGCGCACACAGTTTGTTGTTTACTCAAAATTTGCATACTTTACCATGGTAACTGGAGGCCATTTGAGTGCAAAACCTTGTGCAAACTGTGTCACGCTCTGCTACACGCGATGGTTAGCTAGCTATCCGCGGATAGTTATCCACCACACTATCCAGGCTTTGTGCAACCTATTTTTGTTCGTTGGATAACTATCTGCTGGATAGCAGATTTATCCGCCGTATAGGCCTATAGGATAAAGTTACCCAGGTTTTGGACAACCGGGCACGGAACGTCAGGCCAGGGTTAATAAAATACATTTTCAAACTTGTCTTGTGAGTTGTGAAGTTTGTGCACAAAATAATTTTTTTAAAAAGTAGCATAATTTTGAAAAGCGAGCATAATCTGAGCATAATTTGGGCAAAAAACCAGCACTGCCACCAGCATAATATGCCACTTTTACTAGCACAATCGGCAAATGCCTAAATGTCGGTCTTTAGGAGCTGAAAGTTATCAGTATCAGTTTTAAAAAACAGTTATCGTGCATCCCTAATTTCAAATGTGGGCATGATAAGGCATCCTGTTGTTGAAGTGTGGGTGGGTATTAGATGAATCAAGCTTGTAGAATACTGAGGCACGAGGCCCTGTACTGCTGCACGACTAATAAGTGGGTGTTACAGATCAATACTCACATTTACTGGGAAACCTGCTGAGGAGAGGGCTTGTTTGTTCCTTGACGTACTTTGGCTGATGAGGTTTGAGGATGTAAAGCAGCGGGACAGCTGGATGTTATTTTTCAGCATGTCAAATGAAGAAAATATTTTGTTTTGGACTGAAATTCAATGATAATCATATTTGTAGGTACCTTCCAAGCAAGACGAATGCCTTTTGGACGGACCCACTCTGACACTGCAGTGAAAACATTGCTGTTTCATGTTTTCAGACTGCGGTTAGGAAGGAATACCTCTTTCCATGGTCAGGTATCATCACCTTATTTTTCATCAGTTGCTGGTAAACAAACAGTTGTGTGCTTGTCGCATACTGGCATGTACGTCATCATCTAGTAATTAAGCCTCCATTTCAGTCTCACTTAGAGGCCAGAATGTGGTGCTGCGGAGCCTGCAGACAATTTTATTCCTTTGAGGTGAATATTTATCCACAATTATCTTGATTCTTCATGTGCATCAGACGAAGAGGAGGTACAGTACACACAAGAAGTGCTTATTGAGGGGGTTGAGTATTTGAATGATTTCTTTTCATAAAAGAAGGATAATGAGAATGAAGAAAGCAGCAAACCTTTCCTTATCAAATGGAGAATTTGTTTAGCTCTTAGCAACGCGATCTGCACAAGAACAGAGGATTCAAATATTTGGTGTTTTAACAATAGCAACCAGGTCAGACATTCGTTTAGTAGATGGCCAACTTCTGGTAAAACACAAATGAGTTGCAAATCAGAGTAATGCTAGCATGGCTAAGGCAGGATAACTGATTATTTAATTTACTAGCATATGAGCAAATGGAACGTAAATGCAGAGCAGGAAACAGGTGAAGGGTCTGTGCAGCCGAAACAAGCAAAGCGATCGTATAATTTCAAGCAAGAGGAAGGAGAACAGGGTGGAAGAGGGAAGCAGGGTGAGGATTACAAGATTTCTCACCTGAAATTGAAGAAAAAACAACTAAAGATAAACTACAGAGTATATAAAATTGACACCCCATATCCACTGATGCCATCTTAAAAGGATTAAGGTTGGATGAGGCGTTGTTGTAATGAGGTTGATGTCAAGTTAATTTGATTTACACTTCCTTATGTCAGGACAACACTTCTAGGTCATATGGTCATACAGATTAATGTTATTGATCTCAATAACAGATCTCAGATTTAGCCCTGGTATTTAGCCTTTCCTCACAGACTTCTTTCCCTTTTGGTTTTTGCCTTTTCTCAAGAAGGTGTTCCACTTTGCAAAAAAATCAATTAAAAGAAACAAGACTTTCTCTTTCTCTGCTACTTTGTTCTCACTGTCGAAGTCATCAACGCTCATATGGTTTGAAAAGCAACAGGATACTAACACAAACACACCCAGGATAGTAGGTGAAGCAATGGTGAATTCAAGAAACATGAACAATTAATGATAATAAAAAACCTTGACTTTCCCTTTCCTTGGCTTAAAAATGACTAACAGATTCCCCCTTTAGTAAATATGTTTATTTGTGGGGATTTCTCCACTGTTAGCTAAGATAAGCTGTAGCGCCCCCGTGACTCTGAAGAAGATGACATATGAACAGATGGAAGTTCACCTGTTATTTTACAGAAAATCACATGTAAAATATCAACGATGAGGCTGGAGCTGAGACACCGTTACCTCAGTTAGCTTAGCATAGCGGCTGCAGACAGATAAACAGACCTGTCCAAACAGAAAAGTCTCAACAGGCGCCCCTAAAGGTTGCTAATTTATTTGTGCATTTTATTTTTTTCTCTCAAAATAAAATATTGTTTGCCATTTTATCCATTTCTTGGTCAGAATGTCTGTCTTCCTGAAGTCCCTGCTCAGCCTATTGAACTAAAACCGGTTCTCATTTTTAACCAAATAAGCTTAAATTTATTTGCTAACTTTATAGATAGGGAGATGAACTATGTCGGCTTTAAATAATATAAAGATAGCCATTTTCAGTTTTTATATACAGCTAGCCTTACAGCATCTTACAGCATTTTACTAAATGGTCTGCTTTAAGGCTTTTTATGCTGTATTTTTTCTTTTTAACTGATTATTTCAAGTCATTAAATTCCCTTTTTTCCCCGAGATCTTCAAAACCAGACAAACCCTTTAAAACTGTCCAATTTCCAAAAGTGAGAGGAAAGTGTTTTCATATCATGTGACACATAAGAGATACTGAAAATCCCATTGCCCCCAGACCACCTCGATAATAAAACTGGGCAACTCTGGGGACTAAAGCTGGTGGAAGATTTAATAAATCTAACTAATAAACACCTCTGACATTCAAGAGTTATGAAACTTGGACAAAGATATGAATGCTCAATTTTCCACCCCTAAAATCATCGTAGTTTTAAAGTCTTGATTGCTCTAATCTCTGTCAGACAATTGGAATCGTGGCCAGTCACATATATCTGCCTGACACCTGTAGCCGTTTTCTGTCTGTCATGAATTTGATGAGCTCTATCTTTTTTCCAGAAAGATGACCTTTTTAAAAGTGACATTGCTAGATAAAAGAGTCTGCTCTAAAAAAAATAACAGCAAATGACAGATTTGATCTTCAGCTCTCAGATTTTGACCAGATCTGAGGTAAAGTGATGTGATGTATTTTTTTTTAACACATTTGCTGCACATTGAATTCAGTTTTATTAAAAAAAAAACTTAATTAATTAATGACACATGAGCAGAAGTCTACATTGACATAAACAGTTTCCCAAGTGCACAGACTGGCATTCATTAAAAAGCTGCCGAGTCTCTATCAATTCAATTTTTTTTTCTTTAGAAATAAATGAATACATAAAAAGGTTAGAAAATTTAAACCTCACATTAAATTGAGTGAGGCAAAGGAGCATAAGGTCCTCTCACATCCCTCTTCACGATTCTCGTGTTTCGCAGTGCTCATCAACATTATAATCCAAACTGCATTGCCCACGTTGCACTTTGATACACTGACTGACTGTATGTGCCGTTATGTTCAGGGGCTAACAGCTTTTATCTCTGCGTGTCTCCGCGGCAGTCGGGTGAAACCTTGTGCCGCAGCAAAAATGATCAGGTCCAGTCGTAAACCGAAAGCAATTACTGACTGTTTACTAAATGCGTCTCTTGGGGGAGAATCCAATAGATTAGAAGCCAAAACTTACAAAAGGCAGATCTTTCAAGGTTTGAATCTCTCTGAATGTCGCAGCAGTGGGTGTTAGACTGTAGTGACAGCCATCTGACTATATTATTGAAGGCTTTTTTTTTTTCATTACCTTCTTTTAAACCACGACATCAAATGTGCAAATAATTAGTGCATCTGCTTTAATATTAGTGAGCAGGGGTGAAGCAATGGCCTCAGCACGGGGGGAACACATACAGTGACTTTAAAGGAGGTTCTAAAACAACTATAAAAGTATTCTATTTCAAGCCATGCAATAAAATGACTAAAAAAAATTTATAAAATAGTAAAGCTATTTATGAAACTTTACTGAGGATGCACAAATAAGGAAACTGTGGTTGCGATGCCTGTCGGAAACGCTAATGAGCTTTAACAGCTTCACATTCAGAAGAACTTGTCAAGCTTCAAAATCAGCAATTTGAGCACTTCTAATATTAGAGTGGATATGTGCCAAAGATCATTTGGTGTGCACCAAGGTTCAATAAATACCTGCAAGATAATCAAGACAAACAGACAAGCCTATTTAAACACAAACTTTCTACTGTTCAGCAGGGACATTGTCCGTTTCCATTTCATTACCAGGAATGGCTCTGTAAAAATATTTCCCATGGGGGTGAAATGAAACTTATACCTGCAGCAGAATAAGTACTTGATAGGTACTCAGAGCGGCAATGAAAAACATCTGGACGGGGGGGTGGGGGGGTGGTGTTGACTTGCTGAGTTATTCAAGCTGTTTCGCTTGTCTAGAGTGGCAAAAACAAATATTATAGAAGAAAAGGGCAACTCTGGGTCAACAATCCGTCCTGTCACAACACAACTGAATGGATCACAATCAGCTTGTCATCAAGGTCTGCACTAGACTGTTAATGATCCATTAATCTGAATCAGATGTGCTGAAACTTGAATGAGTTTTGTTCACGATTATTATGATTTTTTTATTTAAACCGATTAACTGTTGTATTACTCATCCCGTTTTGCTTTCGGACTGAAATAGAAGAAGTAAGATGTATGTGGAGCACAAAATACAGTCAAACGCTTCGCTCCAGCTCCTTCAATGTTAATGTGCTGTCACTCAGTTTTGCTGCCCAACTAGATTAAAGAAGCCATCAGTCACTGTTACAGCCACACTGTAACTTCATCACTCACTTATTCATATCACTCTGCGTACAAGATGACGGGGAGAGTTGCTTCTGTTTGACATACAGTCTCATGCTGAGAGGGATCTAGAAACTGGTTTTCTCTCATTTCTGGTTGTATCCTGGATTTGTTTTTATTTTTGTCTATATTCATTTCTGAGATTTAGCAATGTTCTTTTCTATTTGAAAAAGACAAGCACTTTCCATCCATGTTTTGAAAGGAAGAATGGGCAAGAATTTCAGTCTCGCGATATGCAAAACTGATAGAGAAGAAGAGACTGGCAGCTGTAACTGCAGCAAAAGGTGGCGCTAAAAAGTAATAACACAAGGGGGCTGAATAATATTGAACGCCCCACTTTGCAGTTTTTCATTTGTTAAAAAAATATCCGATAAATTTCGTTCCACTTCACGATTGTGTCCCAATTGTTGTTGATTCTTGACAAAAAATTGAAATTTTATATTTTATGTTTGAAGCCTGAAACGTCATTCTCAGGGAAAGCTCTAGCAACACACTTGTGTGTTTTATCCTGCACTGCAGTTTAACTTTATTTATAAATCCAGTGTTAACATTATTGTGTTCGAGCACTTATTATTCTTGAATTTCAAACGCTGCTTATTTAGGTTTATGCAACAAAAAGATTAGAATGGAACCATCAAAAGGATGATGGATTTAAATATCTGCACCTTTGTCACAAAGCATAAATTCATAGGGATGTGGGAGTGATACCTGGCTCCAGGTACAATGATCAACGCTTTATTCTGCCAACCAGGCTACTTCAGCAGTTGGCGCGTCTTTAAAAGCTCTGGTGGTGGCTTGAACTTCCTGATGTTCCTGACAGCTGATTACTGTTTATGTCTGGGGCTTCAGATTCCTGATTGGCCTGCAGCCACGTCACTGTTAAGAGAAGCGTCTAACTGTCAGGACCAACTTTCTCAAACTCTTTCTCTAAGTCTGATTAAAAAGACTTCCTCCTTTCCTCCAAAAGTTGCTATCATTATTGTGTTGATTTCTTTCTTTTCTTTTGCTTCTATTTTTTTTCTAACCTTTCTTATCTGTTTCCTATATGTTCAAACACAGTGTTGACACACAGAAAGAGTCTTTCACTTAAACTAGAGCTGAAATGTTTCTTCTTTGCATAAAGTTCAGTTTAGAGGGGACAGATTCCCCCTTAAAGAGGGGATTTATAGTACAGAACTTGTACTATTATACTAGTACTATTATAAGAGCACATCTGGAAGATTAAGAGTCTTTGGTGGATCTGCAGCTACCAAATCATTTTATTTTCTTATGTGAAGGATTAAGAGAAAGTATAAGAGACGTTTATGAGAACAGCCGTGTCCATTCACTTTAAAGGGGACTGGTATGTTTTTCTCAGTTATGCTTTTTATGATTGTTGGGAGCCAAAATAGAAATCATAATTAAAATTTGATCAATTGTACAGCACCATTTTGCAGGAAGGTGCATTTTCCATTTTATGGCAGACTTATGATTGTAGATCTTGCAAGGACTCTATTTATGCAACTACAAACAGGCTCCTTTGTGAATCAAAGGACAACAACATTTCTAGCCGGTTGCTGACACAAATTTAAGCATAAAGACTTCTGATAGCATGAAACATATTTGATTTTGTTCTCAGACCAAGATGTGGAAAAGTGTACGTTTTAGTGATTTTCTAAGAACTGTAGAAATCTGTCTGTAACGTTGAAATTAATCATGAAATTGTTTCAGTGAATTAAGAGTAAGCTCGGGGATAGTGTAATAAACTACTATTGTAATCCATCATGGGTCAAACTTAGAGTTTGTAAAGGAATTTACATTTTTCATCAATTATTTGATCACAAATTTATTGTGATAATGCAGACCAGAAGTGTACTGCAGTAAAAAGAAACCAGAAAAGAGGAGCTACAGTCTGATTTTCACTGGGTCATCACAAAGATAGAGCATGTCCCTTTTTTGTACAGCTAGAGAAACCTCTTGGGATAATTTTTATGACATTAATAAAGAGTTCGACTAGTTTTACTTTTGGGTTTCAACCTTTTATGGCCCAGTGTTAATACTTTCTGCTCTCTGGCACAGCATGAGGCAGATCTAACAAGATTCACTAAACTGGAAAAAGGGATTAGTAACCCACAGTTTGACGAAAGATATTTTTTTCAACCAAATTTAAATTTTTAATCTCAAACATTCGTCTCAAATTTTCCTTTCATGGTGAAATCTGTTTGTTCGGCTGAGACAGAGAAAAAGAAACTAATTTAATGGTTTGACTGGGCAAGAACCAGTGGACCGCATGCAGCATGAGCTTTGTTGGGTTAGCTTTCAGCCCACACAGTTCCACGCTCATAAACTTCCTGAGGGCTCCACACAACAAAACAACACCACAGACCTGTTGTGCTGCTTCTCGGGGGATTACTTCAACATGGTGTGACTACTTTCTTTTCTGTTTCAACACAAGTGGTCAATCAAGCTCAGAAAAACTCTTCAAGGAGCAGTTTTCCTTTCCACAGTTTTCGGTTTGCTCACAGTGTCCCATCACAAATGACTTTTGATTTGCTCATTTCACATCTGGCCTTGCAATATTGGATTTACAATTGGGCCGCACAGACAGAATAGCTTTGCAGATTGCCCACCGGAACGAATGCTATCACATCACACTGAGAAAGACAGGTATTTATTGATCAAGATGAGTGGGGCCCTCTGACACCACAACCTGTCTGCAACTAAGGACAGCAACAATTAGGGTCATTAAGGTAAAGACTCTCGCATGATGTGAAGCTGCAGTTGAAACCATACATTTACATATGCTGTATAAAAAGGACACATATCCTGCTTTTTTTCTTCTTTCTTAGGATTACCAAAATTCTTAATTATTTTGATTCCTTTCTTCAAAGTCAGAAGTTTACCTACACTGAGATCACTATGTCTTTAAACAGTTTGATGTCATGGCTGTGGAAGCTTCTGATTGGTTAACGGGCAGTTATCAGTTAACTGGTTAACTGATAACATTTGAGTTAATTGGAGGCAAACCTGTGGATGTATTTTAAGCCGCTTCCTTGTGTGACATCACAGGAAAATTTAAGAAGAAAACTGTGGACCTCCACCAGTCCGGTTCATCCCTGGGTACAAGGCAATGCTACCAAATACTAAAGAAATCTATGTAAACTTCTGACTTTGTTTAAAGTCCATAAAAAATTATTTCTCTCATTATTCTGGCATTTAGCAAATAGAAATAATTTTGGTAATCCTAACAGCAAATGTTGAGCCTGATTTGATGTCAGACAGTGAGAAAAAAAAAGATAATATGCCTTTTTATATATATTGTATGTAAACTTTTGGTCAGCATCACCAGTTTTATCAGCCTGGATTATGCTCCTGTTCTCCCAGAAGAACTCTGACCAGTCAAAATGTGGACAAAGAGCATCTGAGGGTGTTGTAGAGTGACTGGTACCAGTATGTACAGTGGTATGAAAAAGTATCTGAACCTTTTGGAAATCCTAACATTTCTACATAAAATCACCATCAAATGTGATCTATCTTTGTCAAAATCACACAAATGAAAAAACAGTGTCTGCCTTAAATAAAACCACCCAGACGTTTATAGGTTTTCATATTTTAATGAGAATAGCATGCAAACAATAACAGTAGGGGGAGGAATAAGTAACTGAACCATCACATTTAATATTTTGTGGCCCCCCCTTTGGCAGCAATAACTTCAACCAGACGCTTCCTGTAGCTGCAGATCAGTCTGGCACATCGATCAGGGCTAATCTTGGCCCATTCTTCTTTACAAAACTGCTGTAGTTCAGTCAGATTCCTGGGATGTCTGGCATGAATCGCTGTCTTGAGGTCATGCCACAGCATCTCAATGGGGTTCAAGTCTGGACTTTGACTTGGCCACTCTAGAATGTGTATTTTGTTCTTCTGAAACCATTCTGAAGTTGATTTACTTTTGTGTTTAGGATCATTGTCTTGTTGCAGCATCCATCCTCTTTTTAACTTCAACTGTCTGACAGACGGCCTCAGGTTTTCCTGCAAAACATCCTGATAAACTTTTGAATTCATTTTTCCATTGATGATTGCAAGTTGTCCAGGCCCTGAGGCAGCAAAACAGCCCCAAACCATGATGCACCCTCCACCACGCTTCACAGTGGGGATGAGGTGTTGATGTTGGTGAGCCGTTCCATTTTTCCTCCACACATGACGTTGTGTATTCCTCCCAAACAATTCAACTTTGGCTTCATCAGTCCACAAAATATTTTGCCAAAACTTCAGTGGAGTGTCCAAGTGCCTTTTTGCGAACTTAAACGAGCATCAATGTTTTTCTTAGAAAGCAGTGGCTTCCTCCGTGGAGTCCTCCCATGAATACCATTCTTGGCCAGTGTTTTACATATAGTTGATGTGTGCACAGAGATATTGGACTGTGCCAGTGATTCCTTCAAGTCTTCAGCAGACACTCTCGGGTTCTTTTTTACCTCTCTGAGTAGTCTGCGCTGAACTCTTGGCGTCATCTTTGGTGGACGGCCACTCCTTGGGAGAGAAGCAACAGTTCCAAACTCTCTCCATTTGTAGACAACTTCTCTGACTGTCGATGGATGAACATCCAGACTTTTAGAGATGGTTTTGTATCCTTTCCCTGCTTTATACAGATCAACAATTCTTGATCGCAGGTCTTCAGACAGCTCTTTTGAGCGAACCATGGTGCACATCAGACAATGCTTCTCATCAAGACAATTCTTACCAGGTGTGTTTTTTATAGTGGGCAGGGCAGCTTTAAGCAACTCATCAGTGATTGGGCACACACCTGACTTCAATAGTTTGGTAAAAATTGGTTTCAAGTGCCCTTTAAGTCTCCTTAGGCAGAGGGTTCAGTTACTTATTCCTTCCCCTTCTGTTATTGTTTGCATGCTATTCTCCTTAAAATATGAAAACCTATAAATGATTGGGTGGTTTTAGTTAAAGCAGACACTCTTTTTTCATCTGTGTGATTTTGACAAAGATCAGATCACATTTGATGGTGATTTTATGTAGAAATGTTAGGATTTCCAAAAGGTTCAGATACTTTTTCATACCACTGTAGGTGTTGGTAGGATGTAGATAAGAGTGTTGTTGACTCATGATACCTGCTAGTAGTCATTATGTTATGGCTGATGGTGTATAACTTATGATATCTGTGCTTTTCTTTCTTCTCTCTAAGAACAACAGAAACCACAGCTGAGCCCTATTTCGTCTTCGGTTCCCTGCCTGCAATGTTGTTTTGTTTTTTTGCTCTTTTCCGTGAAGCTTTGCCACCATTTCTCTCTGTCTACAACCTTGTTTCTGCCGCTGTAAATAAATCCAATTTTCAAGACCTTGAAGAAACAGTGTGTTTTCAACGCGGTAGGACATAATGAAGTGTGTGTTTTGCACCTAAGTCATTGTCTTGGAGCTGTAATTGCTACACCTGTGTTATTGTGTTCCTGGATGAAACATACAAGGTTGATGCTGTGAAACTGTGACTAAATGATGATAACTTCACCTCCGTAGTGTGAAGAGTATTTATGCTGCTGAGCATCAGGTCCAAATATGTGGACCAGCTCTATTAAACGTACATCTCCTCAGTGGGCAGAGTCTCTGTCCCTTCTGAGTTTCAATCACACCACAGGGAGCAGCTATTCTTCAATACCTTAAATGTTTATTCTAGACAGTCCACCGCCACCCACATGCAGTCACCACACAGCATGAATTTTTATTTCAGCTTGATTTTACTTTCCGTGCTGAATGTTTTTGACTGAAAATCTGTGTTTTCTTGGAATCTCTGACAATGAATTCAGGGAGATCTGGTGTATTTGGTTGAACATAACACCGAATGTCAATGTAAATAAAGTATAGCGTCTGTGAATTAAGTATCTCTGAGTTACATTAATCATCCACCTCTTGGTATAAACACAATTTACAGTTTAACATGAACTTTTTGGCAACATCCAAAACAAACAGCTTGTCAGCGGTCTCTAATAAAATTAAAAGTGAGCAGCTATTTATTTTGATTTGATGAAAATAATTACAACAGTGAAAGTTGTTCATTTACAGTGTTTTATACGACGCCACGATTTACAAAATGCTCCGCGGGAAGTTAAGAGCTCTCTCTGGCGATTAGTTGGATGATTTGTTGCACAAGAACAAACAGCAGAAGCGGCACATACGCTTACGGGCTCTTTGTTGTTGTTGTCACTCGTGTCGGGGTCTAAAAATGGTCACTTTGTGTTTTATTTACTGCTGTTACCAGTGTAATCAGTCCTCCTGCTGCCTCTTTCCTCCCAGAAACTGAAGCATTACGTGAACATTTCTTCCTGTTCGTTCTCGTATCCAGTCTAGCATTAATCCTCTGTCTCCTTAAAGTCTCCGCTGTTTTGATGCCGTTGGTTCTACGTCTTGTTCTGTTGGCTGAAAGGGTCAGTCATGTGACCCCTGAAGCATTATTCCTACCCTTGAAGATGTTGCTGATGTTTTTGGACCTCGTGGTATCGATGGCGCTATCCATCAATAACTTCTTTTCTTTAAATGCTGCTCTACTCATTTTAAAAAACGTAGTGTCTGCTGTGCTTTCTAATTTTGGACTGGTCTCTAATTTGTCTTTTCTCTTCAGGTGCTGGAGAAAATGTTTTGTTTTCTTCACATTTAGACTTGATTTGAAAACACATTATAGAAAGAAAACTAACACTTAGGAAAGTTTTTAATCATCTGCCTTGATAATATGTCTTGTGGGTGGCACTAAACCATCTAAACTTGAGAAAAGAAAAACCTGAAGTGGTACATTTGGGCCCGTTGATCATCAGTCTGGTCTTATTGTTAACTGTAGAAAAACCTTTTGGACTGAGATCAGGGCTTTATGGTCGTCATTCCAAAACATTGACTTTATTGTCCTTAAGCCACTTTGGAACTAATTTGGCTGGTATGTTTAGGGTCGCTGTCCACCTGAAGACCCATCTGCATCCATTTGTTTCCTCTCTTTTTTAATCCATATTTTGACTGTCACAGCAGTTTTTTTTATTTGTTGTTTTTTTGAAAAACATTGACTTTAATAATAAAATAATAACTTTGATTTATATAGCACATTTCAGGACACCCAAAGCACTTTCAAAAAAAAAAAAAAGACTTCTTTATGCTACTATGGTCCTACAGTTACAGTTACAAGTTACTGGTAGAGCTGATGCCAAGCTTTAGATTTCCTCAGATCAGTGTTTTTTTTTTTTTTTTTTTGTCTTTGGCCACTTTGCAGTGGACCATGTAAGACTTTCATGGGTTCTCATTTGGCATTTGCATATATTGCCTTATCCAGCACAGATGGCCGTTCACAGTGGTGGGCACTATTTTTGGAGAGGGTTAAATATGTCTTAAGATGTTGGAGGAGGATTATATATGTTTCTGCAGTGTTTCCCAGTTTGGGAATATGTCCATTGGCAGCATGTGCACGATGCAAGTACAACATCAAGGTGCAGTGGAGGAGATGATCTGCTCAGAAGGACATCCTCAGGGTCAATTCATGCACAGAAAAAGCAAGTAAAGGCTGCCAGATCTTAAATGTCCTGCCAGCACAGCAGTGTTGGTGGGGAACTCCTTTCATGACTTCTTTGCCTTACTTCCTATTCAGTAGGGCATCTCTGAAATCAACCATCTCGTCCTGGGTCATATGAGCTTTTAGGACATGGCAAGAGTCCTGTTGTGGGTGAGGCCGCTGGCAGAAGATGACTTTGCCAGCACCAGAGAGCCGTGGGGGAGGTGGGGGGGTGTTGCTGCGAGCAGATGGGCTGTAGACAGACACCTTCACTCTGTTTCCACTATATATACTCTCACCCTGTGGGCTGTCAGTCTCGTGTACGTGGAGCAAAATTATACCTACAACTCTGCTTCAAAGTGTTAAGAGCCATGTGTGCGAGTGGTAACAGCTGTCAGGCTGTCACAGACAAAGTGACATTATTTGACGTGAGATAAAAGTAATCTGTGGCAACTGTCACTGGTGAAAAATGCAATGTTTGGAGCTATTTTGGAAGAATTGACAAGTAGACATCAGGGTCATATCCTCAGACTTCAGTTTTTCATACCTTTTTTTGTTAATTTTTCAAACAAAAATGCAACTCATAGCTTATTTAGGACACAGTATTGTGACATCTATACAGTCTCTAAGCACAGAGTAAAAATGCTGTCAATTAAATGTTTGGAAGTTCAATAAAAGTAAACTCCAGAAGAAAGTCAATGTTTTGTTATTGTTTTTTTTTTGTATTCATACTTTTTATCCTTATGTTTTTACATATAAAAATATAACAGGAGTTATAGAACAAAAACCACTCCCTACACTCCATCTGCTAGTGAAGGCGTCCATGTTGCCCAGGATAATGTGAATATCATGCTCTATTTCAGGCCTTCAACAGGCCCATCAGAACCTCAATAGGATCCAAACTATTAGCACATAAAGAGCTATTTAAAGAGTTATTTAACAAAAACAAACAATGGGATAACTTTTGTGTTTAAATCTTCATTTGTTTACCATGCTTACTCGTAGCCCTTCTACACAATGTTGTGATTTGTTGCCATTTTTAATTCTATTCTTTCTTCATGTACACATTGCTTTATTTAGCAAAGGCAGATGCCAAAATATATACAGCATACTCCATGACCCGACAAACCTTTGTTTTTACTGTAATGGAGGAGCTCGCTGGCTTGCACTCATCCATTTGTAAAATGTACTCTGGACTTGGACGTATGTGAACTCACATCTCACTAATGGCAAGAAAACATGTTGGGTGTCTCAGTGGAAGCAGAACCTGGGATCAGCGGTACTGAAATCAGGATCTTATATGGATCTAAACCTTTCAAAAGTTTGCATCTTCTCTAAATAATGCTATCCTGCTTTGGGTGATGGTCAGCTGCTTTGTTATTCATCCTTTTTTTTTTTTAAATTGCTTTATTTATTATAATTTTTTTTTTGGGGGGGGGTTGGGGTTTATGGCTTATATTCTCTCGACTTGTTGGTTACAATCCAATTCTGTAGCTACCAACATGGCCACCATAATGCAATGAGCCAAAACCTGATTACATTTTTTCTAAAATTCTTGAAACAAGAAATTTCTGGAAAAAGTGCTGATGTTAACTAATATCTAGTCGTAACACCTTGATATGACCTTGTATCAAGTGGTGACGGGTTTAAAGCATGACACACAGCTTCACTAAAGTATTGAAACTATATAAATTACATTTATTGAGAAGCCTTTTTATATGAGCGCAATAGCAGATGTAATTTATTTCATCTGAAAAGTTCAAAAAGCTCGACAGCCCTAGTACCATCTGCTAAATAAAGAGTCAAACAGGAAAAATATATTCTTCCTCAGCTGGGGCGGACCTTATTATTGATTGAGGTTTAATTTTAGCATAATTTTATTTATTTATTTTTTGCTCTTTTATGGCCCTTGATTGCGTGAGTGGCGAGTGTTGATTGAAACATGAGCTCCTTGGTCCCCTCGTCCAGTCTGATGCATCACTTCACCTTCACGGCTCTGGAAGACCGAACGGTCATTTGGGCGAGCAGGTGTTGACCAGCGGACTGGTCCGATGGGTCCGATGGGTCTTCTGAGGTGCCGCCACAACAGAAGGCCGCCGTTGGTGTCGGCTGCTGCAGGCGAGTGCTGCTGTGTGATTTAGTCCGGTCCTGATGTGTACTTAGCAGAGACCCAGGAAGCTTTATCATATGTTCATTAGTGGATGCTGGGGAAGCTTACCATTCTGAATGGCCTCATTAGTGATAGGGATTAATAAGCAGCAGGTTCATTAGAGAGACAGGCAGAGAAGTGTGTTGCCAGAATTGCAACAAGGCTGCCGGTCTGGACTGGCCCCCCCCCCAAGTGTTGTTTCAGATATTAACAGCAACGACTCTGTCCAGGCTTGATTGTTTTATTGTTGGATGGATGGATGGATGGATGGATGGATGATAACAGGATACATCAAGCTTCACTATGAAAAGAGATAAATACAAATTGGAGTTTGATAACATTCTCACTGTTATCTCAGTGGGTTGAGTCATGATTGCAGTCAAGGTTGATTGTTATATTGCTATTTATTACAAATAAACCAATGTCACGACAATCCAGATAAGCACCAGTCTCATTTATCAAATAAACCATCCTGCCTGTTCTAGATTAAAGAACATCATGCATCCAAAGATCTTTACCACAAAGATGACGGCATTGTGTGACGCAGGGTCTTCCTCATTTTTGTACGTTGCACCCAGGATTTAAACTCCATTGGTCCCAAACTCCCTATACAGCGTGTTAAAACTCTATTTTGTTAGATGAAAGTATCCACACAATAAACATCCTTTATTTTGCATCGAAATGACTCGGGACGACTGGCTGGCCACTGCAAACATGTCCTGTGGCAGTACTACGCTGAGAAAGGAACTTACGCTCCACACAGCTGATTAAATATTAACTCCAGCACCGTCTCGCGTTCCCTCATTTGCTTAATTTTTCAACCAAGATTCAGAACTCGGTTCTGAATATTTTGCCTCTTCACGCGGGACTTTAAAATGCCCAAGGGGCTGTAAATTCTTTGCAAATAGTCCACGTTTTCACAGTCCTCATCGAGAAAAACAGGAAAAAAAACACCACTCTATTATTGATAGATCCATTTAGTGTGTTGATTCAAGCTGTTTTTCAGTTTGTGTTTGACTGCACGTGACGTGGATATTTACCCCGACAGACGTAGACAAATCCTGAACGTTAAAGTACATGTATAACAACGCAGTAAAGAATTCATGCATAGAAAAAAAGGGCATAAATCATCGAAGAACAAAGTGATGACAAATCTGTGTCTATGAGCGTCTTGGAAATAAGTGACATGTTTTATACTTCAGTTTGTCAGTACAATGCTTTTGGCTGTTGTCAAATGACAAAGGAAAATGGGTGAAGTTCTGGTTTTGTGCTGACACCAAAAAAAAAAAAAAAGGAAGAAGAAACTGGTTTTGGAAGCATTTTCCATTTGAGAAACGTAATATACAAGTAACAGCTGCCACCAGTTCTGGAAAATAAATATAGTAAAGACAAAATGAGGAAATAAGATACAACTTTGGACAACTGCTGATTGATTCTGGCATCAAACCTGTGCCAGAACTTGTGCCACTTTCACCACAGCGACCCTGAACTGGGATTGGCCGAAAAGCAAGTTCCTTGTGATTTACCAGGATTTGCTCAGAAAAGGGAGAGACCTTCGAGGTT
The DNA here is from genome assembly GCA_018398805.1 of Hirundichthys speculiger. Classification (NCBI taxonomy): domain Eukaryota; kingdom Metazoa; phylum Chordata; class Actinopteri; order Beloniformes; family Exocoetidae; genus Hirundichthys; species Hirundichthys speculiger. Next base: position 55,465 of record JAGFBZ010002451.1, on the reverse strand, counting down.
CACCTGCTTGCTGCTCCACCACAGAAACAACATGCATGTGTAGCAGAACCAGAGACAGCAACACTGAACACAATGCACCAACTATCTGGGATTGTTTGTGTAAGAGAAGCGCTGTGCCCGTCCTCCCTTCCATGACGGGTTTGGGAAACAGCAACCTGCTCTTAAAGGGCAACGGCTGCCAACGCACTGATTGGTTTAACAAGTGAAACACCCCAAACACTCCTTATGCATAATGTAGCTGATTAGAGCAGGTGAGAAAGAGGATATAGCAAGTGTTTTTTGGGGGGGGAACGCCTTTCTCGCCGCACATTATCCCTAATTAGCGGGATAATGTGTGGCTGGCTAAAGTTTGAGCCCTAGTTCTCTAATGAGTTTTGTTATGTTTGCCATTGCCTTGTCTCGTGTTGACTTGTCTTTTGCTTTGTCTTGTTTTTCTTTTCTTTTTTTCGGTACTACATATGTTGCCCCCTTAAAATGACCACATGGCAACAGCTTCTCCTTTTTTTGTCTTTATTTGAGCTCCAAAAAGTTACATTTTTACACACAAAAACGGTCCCCTGTGAATGACAAATATGAAGTAAGTATTTAGGATTAAGTTGTGAACAGCTAAAAACAAAAAGAAAACCACTTACACGTCCCACTTAAATCCTCAAGCTGGGCCTGTTCCATTGCACACACCTCACCTGAGAGTGATTGTGGGCCTGCTTATAAGCATATCTACCGGGTCACGTGACGTCGACTTCCGTTTAATAAAACCAAATATGACATTACGACAGTGATTTGCAATCAGTGGATCTAACCGTTTCTCTGTCATAACCTAACATATTCCAGGTGGATTAAAGAAAATATTTAAAGTGCACAAAAAAAATAGGTTGGCTACACATACTTTACGCTATAGTGTTATTTCATGTTTTATTTCACAGAACCTGCTTCTGTTGTCCATTCTCTTTAGTTTTATTTCCTGTCTCAGTCTCACACCTGCGTTCTGCTTCCTCTGCTTCCCATTACTCACCAGCTCCTTCCAGTATTTATTCTCAGTTTCCTTTGTTCAGTGCCAGGTCCTCCTATTAGTTTGTCTTTGTTTGATGTTTTAGTTTTCCTCTGTGCCAGCTTCTCCTGCCTCTGTTCTGATTGAATTTTTGTTTGTTTTCTCATTACCGGTCTCAGCAGCACCTTGACTTGTTTTGTGTTATTAAGTCAGTTATTTCCATTTCAACAACGATCTGTCTCTACATCGGCATCGTCTCTACACTCTAGTACAGATATATTTTAGGGCTGTAGTATTTCCATTTGGCCTTTTGGACCATTAAACTTGTCCACTGATTAAAAGTTGGGTAAGTGATTATAAGTGTTCTCCCTACCCAGAACATTTTTTTGTCACTTTCAGTGAATATCTCCTCACATACATAGCCCTGGTTCTGTAAAATGGAAATAAACAGAGCTGGGGTTTGGTCCGTTCCCCAAACCATAGCAGACATTTCTCCAGCCAATCACGAACAGGGAGAGGGTCCGTGGTCGTGCACATGAAGTGGGGAGGAGGGAAGATGATGTGGTGTGTTTTATCAGGAAGTGCAGGAAGGAGGAGCTGGATGTCTTTGTTTTCTTGTTTTGTTTCCAGTATCAACATGTGTGATGTCATCCAGAAATCCCTTATTCTGCCTTCTAGTCAGCAATTCTCAATGTGATGAACCTTCTCTGAAAGTGGCTGCAACATAATAATAATGATAAAAAACCCTAAGCTCTCATATTTAGAATTTATCCATCATAAAATGTCTCATACCAGAAGAAATAAGAAATAAAACTGTTATATATGTAACTGTGAAAAGACAATAGCTGTTTGTGTAGCAGTTTTCTCCCCTGTGATTTTAGATTAAGCTGCTGTTATCAATGTTCTTTTCCTAGACACAAATTGTCCTATTTGTTTTTGAACCTTCATGTTTCTGTCACCTTTTTATGCACTCTTAATAAAGCCAGTTGGCAAATTATGTTTTTTTTTTTTCACTTCTAGGCTTTGATTATGCCAAAAAAAAAAAGAATTATAATCAACTTAAGCGTATTAAATTAACCAACCTACTGTAGCAGCATCAGCCAAAGGCTGGCCTGAGATTGTTTGTTCCTTTTGCACCACTTTCTGAAAGCTCAAAAGGCACAGCAGCCGCCCACCACAGGCTGGCCATTAGTATGCAACAGGTGCTGTGAGGCATCAGAGCTCCACAAAGATCGCAACAAAGCATCAAAACAAACTCCAACTCAGATGTACTTCACAGCAGCAGAGAGCAGAACAAATGTGATCCCGGGCTTTGTCTCAGAACACTCTATTTCTCAAGCCAAGAGAAAAATGAGCTGCCAGAGGTGATGAAACCTGTTGTGGGGAAGAAAAATAAGCTGAAACAAAAGCTGATTTAAATATGAGTTTTGTCATAAATAATCACTGAACTGAGCGAGCACCTAACAGCGCATACTTTCACATTTATAGCGCTCCATCTGTTGGCCCAGTCTGTTATCTGTGCACGATTATGGTCCTCTTTAGATGCATTTAAGGCCGAACTTGGTTTATGAAACATATGATGTACCATGGCCTTGTTGCTAATCTGACGTGATCCAGATTTAATATGCAGTGAGCATCTTTGGAGCACAGTTTGATGCCTAATTCTCAAGTGTCAACATGAGCCTGACTTGCCACTCAAAATCATTACGTTGACTGTGATTAGTGCTGACCTTTCCTTCTTAAAGATGGCTAAATAGATGCTGGTGAAGGCATTTTCACAGCAGTGAAGCGATCCCAAGATGTCTTTATTTTTCTGATGATCAGGTCGTTTTGGTCACAGTCTCTTTCATGGAATTTACACAGGAGATAAATATATATATATATTTATATATAAGAGTTAAATCTGGTTCTAAGGGAGGTTACCCTAAACACAATGACTTTTGCTGGTGGTGCCATTTTGCTCTGAATGTTGTTTTATTTTTCGTCAAGATTAACCAGTAAGGATTTTTCTGATGAGTCTGATGAGTCTGATTGAATAATTGTCAACAACTAGCCAACCAATGAAATTGCCAGAACTTGATAAAACAACAAAATCATTGTTGTACTGTACAGAGGTGGGTAATATGGTCTCTACGTTAGACCCATTAACCATCAGGCCTCAGATATGAGCAGGAAAAGTATTGTGTCTCTCGAAACAAACGTATGAACGGGATTCCTTAAACTTCAGGCAAGCTGGTGCTGGACAAAAAGGCCTCAGATGAAACTTAGTAATGCTGTGAAGCATAAACAAGAAGTGACATAACCAGAAGGGGGTCTGTTTTAAAAACTGCATACTACATTAATAGCAAGTAGGGATGGGCATAATTAATCGATGATTGATCATTAAGAATTTGATCGAAGATATTCATTTTTGTCAATGAACAGAATGTTTTTTTTTTTTTTTAAACAATCCGAATGTAGCTTATCAGTGCACGTCCTCCAACAATGCGATGCATTTCTCTGTGCCACCGATTGAAATTTGGCAACAGGGGGCAACATTTCACCATCACCTACCCTGGCTGGCCTCAGTTGTTACACGCGAGCTTCTGTCATCGCCTAATCATGAAGCGGTCGCGGTGAAGTGTGGCGTTGGACCATTTTCATTTACAAAATGACCAAGTGTACTGCAATCACTGCAATGCAAATTACAAATACAATTAATCGACAACGACAATGATGTATCACTTGAACAACGCGCATCCAAGCCTTGTAAAGGACGGTGGAGGCGGTCCATTCTCTATCTCAGCCTAGCCTAGCCTAGCCTAGCCTAGCCTCAACTCGGTGTTAGCATGGACCAGAAGGAGCTGCAGTGCACATCGAGCACATAAACAAGCGCATATTTTTATGAATCTTTTTAGGAAACAAAAAGCCTGTAATACTGGTGCCTTGATATATTGGGATATAAATTGTCCTTGTTAAGTAGTCTTCTCGATATCTCTTCTGTTATTATCGTTGTTTTTTTTTAAAGAAAAGAAACAGGAAATGTCTGTTACGTTATTCTCGACCATGAACATCCGGGCCACTGAACACATCCGGGCATGCGCAGGCCATAACAACCAGGCCATAGCAACCAGGCCATAGCAACCAGGCCAAAGGGGAAAACAAACATCAAGCCGATATCGAGAATAACTGTGATAGTTTTCAATATAAAAATGTTAATGATTAATCAATTATTAATCATTAATTCTCCCGACGATCGACAAATAAATCTTCACCGAATGCTCATCCCTAATAGCAAGTAATGATTTTGACTAAATGTAGTACCACAGCATGCACCATGCAAGTATGCAGTATGCACCAAGGGGGCTGCATCCAGTTTACTTTCGTGTGTGTGTGCATGAAAGTGAATTTCTGACAGTCGAAACTAAAATATTTTTATCAACACCTGAAACCCCTGATTCTGTCAGAGGGGATTGAAATCACCAACAATGAACGATGAGGGGACAGGACAGGCGAAGAGATAAGACAGTGATGGTGTGGTGTGTTCCCTTTGTTCCTGCTGTCCCTTTACCTTGTGAATCCCTGTTAAGTTTTTGTTTTAAAATAAAGAACTTTGTTGGACACCCTGCCTCGACAGTATTGTGGGATTATTAGTTAAAGATGGGTACCGCGCAGTTTCTAGCAGAGACGAGCAAGCAAACACCTGTCTGTGAATACATCTACTTTTCTATCTAAGTTTTTAAAATATTTACTACTAAATGGTGATTATTATGCTTATTTTTACCATCACGACCCTCCTTAGTTGCCCAGGGTCAGCTGTCTCGAGTGTCCCCATGGACATGTGTCCCCACCACCACCAGTGCAGAAGAGCACGAGATTCATCAGCGGTTCCCAACTAATAAAAATATGCAAAGCTTGTATTAAAAATACAGTATAACAAATAAATAAATAACAGGCAGCTGTTGATTTCCTTCCCACCATAAATAATGTGAATGTACCACAGATAACCCTTAAATTCACACACCAATTCAAATTGCTGTGCTTTATTTATATGGAGGGAGAAGAAAACACTACGGTTGTTATAAGCTGGCAAATGAGCGAGTGATGAAAGTACAGCCTCGCTTTTCCAGATGCACAGCAGACATAATGGCACCACCAGAACCTTTGACCCGAATAACAGGAACTTGCATCCATGCCACGGCAACAGGAGCATAATGGATTTTCCCCTCATAACCTTTTTAATGGACTCATTTGCAAGAGGAAATGAGTAAATACAGAATATGTGTTATCTAAAAATACCAGTAAATGAAGAATTTTATTCAACATATAAAATTGAATTCTGAAGACGACGAGTGAAGCTGACACCTGTGTCAGTTTTATTTCTCTGCATGGAGCTGAGCGCGGCTGACTCACAGAAATGCCACATTACTTTTTTATAAATGTAGTTATTTCCATCACCGTTTTGAACCTACATAGACATTTAACTTGCTTTTTCCCCCCAGCTGTGGCATGATGACGTCTTGCATTGAGGGCTTTTTTTTTTTTTAAATAAGTTTATGACCAAGGTCTCTTGCAAGTTGGACTTTACTGTTACTCCTATGGTGTACCCAAAATACAAACCAACTCGAGTATAAAATGTTTTTATTTTTTTTTGTTAAACTGAACACATGGTTTCCAGATGCTGACCTTGGCTTCATCCCCAGTCTTATACTTTTATATCTTGTGTAGCCATTATATATATATATATATATGCTTGCTTTGAAAATAAATCAGATAGCAACTTGAAAAGAAGTGAGCTTATATTTTCTCACTGAATGAGAATCCTTTCACTTTTGTTGCATACACAAACCATATAAAGTTCAAAATACATGAATTTTACTGCTGTTTTTTTAGTTTGACAGTAATCGCAGTCACTGCTGTCAACAACATTTAGTGTCAATCATCTAAAAAGAGAACATGATTGATACTCAATAGGGAAAATACATTTTTAATGTATAAAAACATATTCTTTGTAGATACTTGGGTTTTATCTGATAGCTGCATTTTGAATTTGAGCTGGCAGTGATTGAAAATGAACAAAGTCAACTGCTTCAGTTTGGTTGGAGGACAGCTCTGTTTGCTTATCTGTGCGAACACGTTTGGGTTGGCATGCCCTGCATATATTACAGAAACAAACAGCTTCCATGTTTAACATGGGGAAGAGGAAAATGGCTTCGCAGCTCTTGAAGTGAACTTTGAGAAAATGCTGCCAAACAAAACTGTTGATGAAAACACGCTCTGGACAAACAGAAACCATGTCCACGGCAGAGGAATTGCTTGTTCTTCACTTGCATGGTGTAATTTCTTTTAAAATGTGGAAGATAAAAGCACAGATCTATTCCCTCGACATGGCCAGGGCGGGCAGTGGCACAGATGCACACTTCTTTTCAAGGAGGTTAATAGGATTTTGGATGTGCAGAAAGTTTAGGACATTCAGTGAGTAAAGACCTTGTTTTTTTTAATTTACGAAAAATAACCAGAACTGCCTTAAACTTTAGAGTGCCTCCTTAAGTGACAAAAACAGCAACAAAAACTTGCTTTTCTAAAAAGCGGAAGGCACATGAACGAAAAGATTAGATGTGCTAAAGTAGAGTACAGAACGGAAAGATCAGAGTGGAGAACAGGTTGGCATCTGGCAGCATAAGTCTACATCCCACGTAGTGTGTAAGTTGTTAGGTAATAAATAAAGAAACTATTGTATGTCCCTTAAGGGCTGTTGTGTTTACATGAGCAATGCAAAACTACAAAATGGCAAAGAGGGCAATCCACAGCTAATTAATTTATAGTTTATTGTTCATAAGGGAACATACAAGGACAAAATAAAAACTCAGTGAAAAAATTAGGTCTCTTGAATGAGTTGAACCCCAGTCACAAGGACCTCTGCTGACAAAATCCAACAAACTCCAATAAAGTCCTGTACAGTAAGGACCAGGGCAGGAATTTCACGGCGGCCATGGCCGTCGTAGCCCTTCTCCTTGGCCGTGATGCCCGTCATGTTGTGCTGGTGTTAAGGGAGGACCCAAGAGCAAGAGTACAAGACAAAAAGGGTTTATTAACAAAAACACAAAATCAGAAATCCAAAAAGCCAAAAATTCTAACACAAGATCCAAAAATCCAAAAACACGAGAATGCAAAAATACAAAAACACAAACTTAACTGAACTCTGGAGACAGGGTGAGGAGAGGGGAGGGGAGGGCAAGATGGTGGGGTGCAGGAATTGCCAAAAGAAGGCCAACTGTTTTTCCTTATGGGCCTAGGAAGACCCCAGGTTCTCCATCCCCATCATCAGATGACCATTTAAATTAAATTTATGGCTGTGTAATAACCTGATAAACGTCAATGACATTGCCTATTTTGTTGTCTGTTTCCCTTTGATAAAAATCCAATTGTGGTAACCTATTAAAAATATCCAAGGTTCTGAATTCAAAAACTGTGTTGTGCCGTTTATTTGGCCTTTGTGCCCTCAAAAAAAAAAAAAAAAAATGCCCCTTTGAAGCCCAAGTTACCTTGTCCCTCAAATCACGAAATTCCAGGCCTGGGTCCCAGGGGACAGGGGTCCAAAATCAGAAGTAGAATCACACACATCCAAAATCAGAACTCATTCACTGGGTTAATCAGTAGTGTGATAACAAAACAAAAGGTTGACAAAACTGTTCAAAAAATATGTTTTAAAATGGGCCTTGTGAGTCATGCCAACACATAACAGTTAAAATAAAGCTTTTTCAAATGTATGCTACTGATTTACTGACCATATGATGGTTTTTTTTTTTTGTTTAAATGTCTAAAGTATTGCAGGATAAAGATGTTAAAGTGTAAGAACAGTTAAACAAGAACAAAGTCAGCATGACATCAATCATTAAATGTGCAAAATGTATTTCACTCCTGAGGTTCTCTGGAGACTACAGCACTTTTGCAAATTAAAAGCTATTAAATAACAAAGAACTGTTCTGCTGGTACCAAGTTTCAGTTGTAAATCCTGTTGCAAGTACAGTTAATTTACTCAAGTTTCCCCTTTGGACTGCTGATAATTTGCATTATTCTGTTTGTAACACACCATTTCAGAAGTTCAATACTATGAGAGTAGAGGGAGTTGAGTTAATTAGTGCAAAGAGAAGCTTGCTGGGGTGTTTAAAATCTCCTTCAGTAGTTTAAATTACTTGAGTATTGGGTATCTTGAGAGTCTTATTTATTGTAATATGCCAGGTATTATAGAAATGAGTAAAGATTTCAAACATTAAAGGTGTTCTGAGTGGTTTGCTCTCAAACTTAAATTTTCTGAAATAAAACTGAAATTGCCTGTCTTTTCAGAGCCGGTAAACACATCCACATATTTGCACAAGTACACATGGTTCTTTTAAACGACAGCAACGTTGCTTTTTATGGGGTCAAACATTTCGCCGTCATCACGTCAGCCACTGAGTGCTGATCATGTTTGGTGAATTAAACATCTTAGCTTTAAGAGCTAAGAAAGCAAAGAAACTTTTATTTTAAAGATAATATGGCTTGTAGCACTATAAATGGTACTAACAGACTCCCGTGTGGCAGCTTTGGGATGACGCAGAAGAGTCTGGGCGTGAAGGTGGCTTACCTGGAGGCACCTGGCAAGTTACAAAAAAACTGCAGCAGCGCGTAGCAGTGGCAGCCGCTAAGCCAGCGAGCTATACCATGGCTAGCTTCAGTTGTAGCTAGGCATGCCACGATTCACTCAACTCACGATACAATTCGCATCACTACTCAAATCACGTACACCATAAATTAATTTACAGGCTAATGACATATTTTTTTAAAAAATTTTATTATTATTCCTCTTACACAAACACAGCCTGTTCCTTTTTAACAATACTTAATGTTTTCTCGTACACTTTTTTCAATACAGTAGAATAAAACTAGCAGCAAATGACAAAAAAATTGTATCAGTTCTCTTCTCTTTTTTTTTAACACTATTTTTTTTCTTATCCTCGTTATACCTGCACAGCAAGTGACTAGAAAGTGGAAACTGTTTTATCAACTCTCAAATCTGTCAAATCCAGTTTGTTTTTTTTTAACGATAGGCCTACTGCCCTCTTTTCAATAAATCAGTACAGTATCAACTTTTTTTTTACCTTTTAGTACATAACAAGTCAACTCCACTTTAAGCCAGGCATAAACTAATACTAAACATTATACAAGCATAACAAAACTGGTCTTTTCTTACACTCTTTCCAAATCAATACTACGTCAGAGAATGTGTGTGTTTTTTTTAATTATTATTCCTGAGGTAGATAGCCAGGCACAAACTAAGGCATATTTATTTTTATCTGAACAAAAATTGAAGTTCGACTCCCTCCACGACTCATGCTTTTTCTTTTCTCTTGGTGGCTGCTGCGCTGTTGCTTTTTAATCTGCATTGGGCGCTGCACACCCCACCTTCCTTAGCTGGAGCAGCGCAACAAGAACATAGTTTAACTCGAGAGCGCCCTCTGCTGGTCTGGAGGCCACATTGTGATTCATGGCTTAATTAAATAGATTCAAATCGTATTTTAAAAAAACTATTTAAATCTTCTTTTTTTTTTTTTCAAAAATGCCGAGTTGTAGCACATTGAAAGACGTTTTTTCTCGAACTGCTTGATACCATGTCACTGCAGACGGAGCGTCCAGGACTCTGCGTTGGTCAGTATGCGGCTGAGCTGAGCTGTTTATTTGATATAATTTCAGGAGTCTTCCAGTTGGAGCTGTCCTGGGCCCTGAAATAAATCATCCCAGCTGTGAGACCTCCGGTCTCTTATGTTGTTTCGGTAGCGACATGAAATGACTACTGCACTTAGCATGGTTAAGCAAAGCTCCAGTTTTTCGCGTACTCAGATCTTTCCAGACCAACCACAGCCAGTCCTGGTGGTCCGTTAGTTCAATCCACACAAGCACAAGGAACCATATTCTCTTTTAAATATGTTCATGATGTTAGGTTTTTATTCACAGCTCAGTGACTTTTTTCCTTTTTAACCCATTTTGTGATTTTTGTGCCTTTTGCAGCAGTTTGCCACCAAATAAATTAACAAAAAGGAAGTTTGTTTTCAGAAGATGTGACGAGAAGGTCTGTTTTAAGTCGGCAGTAACAGTTTCCTCAAATTACTGCATGTTTTTCTCACAGAAGGAAGTATAAAATCACTCAGTCAGACGGCGTTATGGTTTATTTCACGTCTCTTCTTTTATTTTGACGAGTGTCTCACCTGCCGGTCTGTGGTGCTGACTTCCTGGAAAACAAGAGCTACCGTTGAGGTGAAATTTAAAAAAAGACTGAGGTCAAGTTGGCTTTAGTGAGTGTTTTCACAGGAATAACGGTGAGAGCAACACTTTGAAAGAAAATCCTTTCCTTTTTATTTCTTTCTTAATACCATCAAAGATCAGTCGAGAGAGGGGAAAAAAAAGGCCTCCCAAAGGCATCACTTTCAGTAAGTGTCTCAGTGTCAGTAAGTCTTGAACTCAACTGTTGTCACTCCATTTCCAGGAGAGAATGAGGAGGGATTTGTGTAAAGAGCAAAGGTAGAAGCCAGACATGTGTGATCACCTGTGAGCTCCGGTCCCTCAGGTGACACCTTTGTTAAGCACAGTTAGATTCTAAAGCCTTACTAACGAAGGCTTGTGGCCACGCCTTTCAGTACGCTAAACCTTTTCTGAATAAAACTGGTGAAGGTCTACAGAGCTAAGATGAAAAGGACCAGAGAAGGTGATTTACACTTCTGGGATAGTAGTATTAATGTAGAGACAGCATCTTTTCCTGGGATGTGCATGCATTTTTCACAAAGACAATGAAATGAGTTGCAGGCCAGAAATGTGAAAGTGGATGTATCTTACAAAATGATGCTTCCATCTTATCGTACCTACCAAAGTGCCGACCGCCCTGACCCCAGTTCAGTCATAAATGTCTCAACAGTGGCCTTCGATTTCTTTTTTTTTTTTCTTTTTTTTTTTTTTATATATCACCGTCTGTATGTAACCACCCACTGTAATTCCAAGCAAGCCTTACATCCCTGTCTATAAGGGAGGTCATGTTCCTCAACATCTCATAAAACACTCAGGGGTTTAAATGTGCTGAATGATACAAGCGACAGATCAGGTAGTGAATAACTGGTGTTTATGAATCTCACCTGCCTTTTGTGCTTATGACTGTTTTATTGGAGTTGATTGCTAGAATAAAAATAGAATGATGTAGCGAGAAACATCTTTTTTTAATAATAAAAAATGCCAGAGATCAAATCAATTAGCTCTTTTATACGACTGAATCCAATCCTGTGAAAACATTCTGGGTCTGAAATGCAAAACCAGACTTTTAAGTCTTGTTTAATGAAGGATTTTACTGTGTAAACTGATAACCACAGACTAAATTATAAAGCACGTTTGAAGGATTATAAAGAAATGCATTTTACTGAGGCATGATATGACCCGAGAGTTTCATTTAAATGTAAATTGCGGACTAGACTAAGAAAGTTGCATATTCAGATGCAGCCAAAATGGCTGTATATCTGCATGTAAGAGGACAAAGAAGTTATGGAAGCAGACAGGAAATGGCTTATGCTTTAGTAAGTTGACTGTGTAGCTCAAATTGTGACTGCATTGTCATGAGTTGAAAGTCCAAAGCCCTTTATGCTGTAAAAAATAATTTGCCACAGTATGATGTGTCCCTGATGTTAGTAACAATGAGGACACTGCCTTTGTAGATGTACCGCTACATTTTCTCTATATAAGAAAGCACTTTAGTCTCATTTATATATGTACCTTCTGGTCTTTTGAAATCAGAGGTATGTTATTTCGTGCACTTGACTGCAGCTGTGTAAGTGCAGGTTATGTATGAGATTAGTGTCATAAAATCACAATCTACTGCAGTTGACGTGAATGAATGACACTCTCTTTATATGCAGCACATTCACAGGAAATTGTTTGAAATTATGCTAAAGGTAGTCTTTGTTCGTTAGTATTCAATCTGCTCTGTGCAATGTCACAGTTCTGAATCAACCACCTCCACGTTCAACTGTATATAAAGAGCCACAATGTCACCCATGGGTTTTCTGGTTGCTTTGAAGCTCATTTTTTGTTTTTTGTTAACTCTGGTCAACACCTGTTGACAGCAGCTGACTCCATCGGACTCTGGTTAATGTAAAAGTGGGCAAGCAGTTGGAATCAAACAATCATTCTGATCCAGTCTGTCCATCTAGTTCTCACTTTAGATGTCACTACCAAAGCAACATCTGAAAACTAGTACTCCGACTGAGCTCTGCCAGAACCCTCAGCTGACCAAGGTTCCTAGCCCGGCGAGGCTCGGGTCCTGATGAAGGTCCAGGCCAAGGTAGTTAGCTGTCCGGTTAGTGGATCTACAAGGGTCCAGGCCAACCTGGAAGGTGGCTCAAATGGATTTACCGGCTGTTTTAGATGTAGCCAGTTAGTGGCTGACAAGCCAGAGGTCATGCTCTGATTAGTACAAGCATTTATGCTCTATAAGGTCTGGTTGGAGCAGTTTTTGTGGAGTTAAATGCCTCATCTTTGTTAACTAGTACTTTCCATGACGGTACATTGGTTATTTCTAAAAAATGCAATACTAGGATGGAAGATGAGCAATGTGTTAATCTGAAATGGGTGGGCAGCAAGATTTCTTTTGGCCAACTAAATAAGGTTAATCTAAAACGAATTTTAGATGTATTTCACCTCATTCTCATGGACTACCGAGGGTGTTGTTTCCTCCTAGAGTATAATATATTTTCACTCATAATAATCCCGTAAGAAAAACACTTTCTCTTGTGCAGATTGCTCCAGTTCCTGGTCCCAAATGCTGCCTCAGTTAGTTTATTAATGTATGACTTTTTTTTCTAATCTGATAAGATTTGAACTAAATGATCTGAATCAGGAGAGTCCTCACTAGCAACTCCAATGCTGTGTAAGGTAAAATTACTACTTTTTGCAGAAATGAATCGATGATTTAGTGAAAACAGTGAAAGAAATTCACACTCTTCCATCATACTTGGAGTCTTTAATTGACAGAGTTGTGAATTATTTGATATCTGTGTTTTAAAATCATTGCATTGAACAGAATATAAGTTTTAAAAAAAGCAGATGGATTTATTGTGCTCACAGTTTAGGACCTAATACTAAAAGAAGGAAGGACACTTGAAATGCTTTCTCTGGTTTTTTTTTTTTTATTTACTTGCACTAATGTCTCAAGAATCTGTTCTCCTCTCGGGGATAAGGCCATCAGTCTCTCTGTCTCTTTCACACTTTCTGTCTGGCTTTTTCTCAGCTTTTTCCGCCGTCAGTCGATGCAGAAATGGGCATGTTTGTTTTTCAGACCAGAAACTCCTCTGCCTGTATCCTCCACTTCAATACCTGTCAAATGTGAAAGCTAATCAGAGCCATTTCATAGATGGACAATGGTATTATAAGTTATTAAATTTCCTGCTGCTGTACTTTCATTATAGACGCTAGAAAGGTCAGGAGAACGAACAGGAATGTGAGTAAACAGACTAATTACCTCTATTGATCTTTTATCCTTTTACATTAAAAGAAAGCAACAAAATAACCAAAGCTTAATAAATTTTATTTGACACAAAAATGGCATTCGGCAATCATTTGAATTTTCCAGCCATCGTAGTAATTATTGACTGTGTATTGTTGTTTAATGCATAAACAAATGCATTTTTAAATGAGGTGATGTCAGGGTAGCAGCTAAAGGAAATTGAATCAATCCCAGCCGCTACGCCATTGTATTATGTTTTCTTGAAAACTATTCAGTTGATGGCAGTTTGTTGGTCGTTACCTGTGACCATCGATTTTCTTTTGAAGCCTATCATGCATGTTTGTACTGAAATTCACATTACTTTAAGAATGAAAACAACAAACTGATAGCTCAATATGACGAGGTTTTACGACCAAAGAGCGAAATATCTCGACGCTTCCAGCCAAATAGATGTAGATTTTTCACAAGCCCCTTTCATGGACGCGCTGCAGTTCCATCAAGGAGACGCCTCATTTCATTTAAATGAAATAAAAGAAAGCTGGTGAAGTGACTGCTCTCAGATGGCATGAAGATGCTCCTGAATCAGGGGTGGTGGCCTCCAGGTTGGCTTGGCCACTTGATTGCTCTTAAAGCTGACTGTTTCCTGTAGACTTACATGTTTAATGTTCAGATTCGGATTATTTAATAAATAAAGAGCGAACCGAAGCAATTCTGGGTGAAAAAGTACTCAGTCCAAGTGAAATCATCTGTCCATGCAGCAATCTGGAGTCTGGGGTTGCGTGGAAATCACCAAGTTTGCTACCTTTTTGCCTGCCTGAAACACTTTGTGACGCATGTTAAGTGAGATTACCACGTTGTTCGGCTCGTTTGATTACAACACGGAAGATTTTGAAATGTGTTTTGCTCTTTGTGAGTGGATAAACCATTTTTCAGTTCTTGGAGATTTTATCTGGCTTCCTTCCCTTTTCTGCTGTATGACTGGATAGTTACACTGTTCACGTTTTATCTTTTAAAACACTTTGAACCTCTTTGTCATGAATGCAAATGACAAAGCACTTGTAAAACTAGATGTAGTAGCATTTATGAGTGTTATTATTTTTTATTTCCTTTGCCTGTCTGCTTTGTACGGATGCACAATAACGGTTTTTTAAAACCGATACCAATAATCGATAACTTTCAGCTCCTAAAGGCCGATACCGATAACCGATAACACACAAAAAAATTACATCAATACTATGAACAAAATCAAAAATAGATTTGGCTCTTTAAATGAACAGATATTTATTTTTTTCCAAAGAAAAACTACTGGCAAGCCTCTCAAACATTTTTGTAAAACTACCAAACAAACATACAGTCATGGAAAAAATTATTAGACCACCATTTTTTCTTCACTTTCTTGTTCATTTTAATACCTGGTACCACTAAACGTCATCATGTGACTAAAACAGACAGAAAAGAAAACACTGAATGCATAAAGCAGTGTTTTTGGCAGTACAAACGCATAGCTATTGATGTAAAAACTGAAGTGATTTAGGTTAAATCAAGAAAACCATGGAAAATGTAAGATATCAGCTCTTAATAAAACTCTAGCAATCTTTGTGGTTATTGTTATGTTTGTCCAAACAAATGTACCTTTAGTTGTACCAGGCATTAAAATGAACAAGAAACTGAAGAAAACAAGGGTGGTCTAATAGTTTTTTCCATGACTGTATTTGAAATCCACATCAACTTAAATAAGGTGCATTGCTTATTAAAAAAATAAAGGCTCCTTGAACTGATGGAAATACCTGCATCAGAATTACTAACTGAAAAAGATTTACATTTAAAAGGATTTTGGCTTGTGGTTCCATTTAAATTAATACCTTTAATTAAAGTAAATGAGGTTCAGTTTTTTTTTTATCTCATGGAAGCTTTAGATGAGAGAGATGAGGGAGAGGAGAGGGAGGGGAGACTGCTGCTGGCCTGCGCATTTTAGCATTAGCTCACGTTAGCGCAATTTTAAAACTGCATGGAAGCGATTGTTATACTGTAGCTGGCTGATCGGGTTTTACGTATTAACGCTTGTGCTTCCCTCCTCGTAGAATTCACTTGGAGCATTCGTCACAAATAACCACCAAACTATCTTCTTCTGAAACTTAAAAGAAGTTCCATACCATCGCCGCAATGTTTGTTGTGATCAGCACGCTGTGCTGCGTGCTGCATTCAAGGTGTAACGTAAATTCCCACATTCCCACGTTTGCTTGATTTTCCTTATTGAGAAATAATTTTTCTGAGTATGCCTTTACCGACGTAACTTGAACATAACATTCACTGCCGGTCATTCAAGGCTCAGAGGGAGCGAGGCACTGCCGTGTTGACAAAAATATATATAAAAGCAATTGAGGCTATTCGTCGTGATATCGGACTTATCGGAATGACACCATAATTTCCGATAGTTATCGTGCATCCCTACTACTTTGTATCATTATCTTTCTTGAAAAGGAGTCCCTTTGTCCAATCTCTGATCATTTTAAATTTTATTTTAAGTCTTTTGCATTTTATCATCATTAAATTTTTACATTTTCACATTTTATACATTACATTTTATTATTATTTTACCTACTGTCTGTTTTTTCTGGTAAAGTCTCCTCTTTTTGGGTCACCTTAGCATAATATTAAAACTATAAAATGTGTCAAGCAGGCTAATTGCTTTACGCAACTGAGCACCTCCGTACAAGAATGGGCCGCTGTTAGTCAGGATGTGGTCCAGAAGCTGACTGATAGCAGCCAGACTGAACACTGACTCTTTGAATAAACTTGATGTGATCGTCAATAAAATTCAGTAACCATAGCAACACCTGACAAAAATAACAACAACAACAATACTTGTCCAGGTGATGAAAGATGCTACACAACGGTGAACGTCGCCCTGTTGGAGACGTGCTGCTGCCATCAAAGTCAGAACGAGCTAATATTTTCATGAAATGGTCAAAAGTCTCAGTTTCAACATCGTATATCGTCCAGCACGATGTCAACGTTAAATTTCTAAGTGAGAAACTGGGATTAGTGAGTACTCCTGAGCTCCAGCAGAAGGCAGAGATCCTGGCTGATTTTGAGAAACTCCGCCAAGATCACGACCGCTGTAAAGCTCAAAACGCTGTACTGAACGACTACAACAGCAGTCTGCGAAGTCGTGTTTCAGAGCTCCAGGAGGAAGTCCAGCGCCTCCAGCTGACCAACAAACCAGCGGCCTCAGAGAGCCCGAACACACCCAGAGTCTCTGAACTCTGGGAACAAATCATGCTGCTGAGGAACAGAAACGGACCTCAACAGACCGAAGGACCGATGGACGCGCTGCCACAGGGGGCGCCGTGGCAGACGCTGAAAGAGGTGGTTGAAAAACTGAAAAACGAGAAGGAATCTCTGGAGGAGAAAGAACAACTTCTGAAGGAAGAACAGAGAAAAATTGATGAGAAGAACTGACATCTCCAGAGAGAGAAGGAACAACTGGTGAAGGAGATGAATCAGATACTGGAGGAGGTTGAAGACGTGAAAGGAGAAAATGAGAGAGAGAAGCTGGATTTAGAGGAGCAGAAAGAAAATCTGCAGTGGAAGAAAGATGAATTGGAGGCAGAAAAGAGAGAATTTCAGAAAGAAAGGGAAGCACTGCAGGCAGAAAAAATGGAATTTGGAGGAGGAGAGAAAACTCTTAGATTCACAGATGGAAAGACCTGGACCTGGAGAAAACTGTGATGCTTCAAAACCAGGAGAAGATGAAGGAAGAGGGATAAAAGATTAGTGAAACTGAGAGAGGATTTGCAGAAGGAGGTGAACAAGTTAGAGGAAGACAGGAGACGACTGGGAGAGGACTGGAAATGTCTGGAGATGGAAAAAAGTCAAGTCCGTCTCATCAAAGGACAGATCCAGAAAGACCGACAAGAAGTCCAGATGCAGATGAAAACGCTGCAGCAGGACTTCACAAAGTTAGAGGAGGAAAGGAAACGACTGGCAGAGCTCAAGGACACCCTGGTCAAGGAAAGATCCCAAATCAGAACTGAGAGAGATGTGAAAAACATCTTAAAAGAGAAGAAGAAACTGCAGCAGCAGGTGAAAAACCTGGGGAGGACAGGAAACAACTGGAAGAGGAGAAGTTGCGCCTGCAGGTTCAGAAAGCTGTGATGGGACAATCCAAGATCAGGATGGATGAGAGCAAGAAAAAAATACACAAAGACTTGAAAAACCTGAATCAAGGTTAACACATTTAGAAGAGGAAAAGACCAAGATGTTGGATCTGAAGCTCCAAGTGGAGACAGAGATGTTGGAGCTGGAGAGGAAGAACCAACTGATTCAGAAAGAAAAATAATTTCCTTTTCCTCTTTAAAACCTTTTTTTTTTTTTTTTTTCATTTAATGACATAGTGGTGGCTTCAGAGATCTGACTGTTTCTGTGTGCAGTTAGATGTTCTGGTCATCTCAACATGGGTTTTCTCCGGGACGCTCCGGTTTTTCCCACAAACCAAAAAAAAAAAAAAAAAAACCAAATAAATAAATACCAAAAATAAATACCAACAAAGCAGAGTTAAAAAAGCCTTTTTTTTTTTTTTTTTTTTTTCATTTAATGACATAGTGGTGGCTTCAGAGATCTGACTGTTTCTGTGTGCAGTTAGATGTTCTGGTCATTTCAACATGGGTTTTCTCCAGGATGCTCCGGTTTTTCCCACAAACCAAAAAAAAAAAATAAAAAAAATAAATAAATAAATACCAAAAATAAATACCAACAAAGCAGAGTAAAAAACCTTTTTTTTCTTCATTTAATGACATAGCGGTGGCTTCAGAGATCTGACTTTTTCTGTGTGCAGTTAGGTGTTCTGGTCATCTCAATATGGGGTTTTCTCCGGGACGCTCCGGTTTTTCCCACAAACCAAAATAAAATAAAATACCAAATAAATAAATACCAACAAAGCAGAGTAAAAAACGTTTTTTTTTTTTTTTCATTTAATGACATAGCGGTGGCTTCAGAGATCTGACTGTTTCTGTGTGCAGTTAGATGTTCTGGTCATCTCAACATGGGTTTTCTCCGGGACGCTCCGGTTTTTCCCACAAACCAAAATAAAATAAAATACCAAATAAATAAATACAAAAAATAAATACCAACAAAGCAGAGTAACGTTAGTGTCTGTCAACAGAAAGATTGTAAGCAGGGAAAATGCAAGAAGAAAAGGTGGATTGGAAAAATTAAAACTAAAGAAAGCCAAGTAAGGGGAAGAAGTCTTTCCCACTTTGGCACTATTTATCCTTTCCTTCTCTTTTGTGGTGCGTGGTGGTGCAATGTCTGTGGAATACCTAAAAATGTTGTTTGAAGGATGATTGGTTGAATGGTACCTTAACTAATCACAGCAGCATTGGTATGGGGCAGATTTAATTTAAAAATCAGTATAATGTCAAGGTCCTACAATAGTATTTGCTAGGTAGTCTAGTGGTTAAGTGGGTGGACTCTCCAGTGTTGTAATATGTTGTTATGTCCCTTTTTTAGCCATTGCTTTCCCTCTATCCAAAGGCTAATGACATATAAAACATAACCTGCTAACTACTGCTGACCAGATGGTGAATAATCTACTCTGTTGAGTTCATAAATGTGTAAATCTGATTCTGATGGAGTCAATGTCTCACCAGTCATGAATCTCACCACACGTCACTGGTTATGAGGCATTATTTATGTTTACATAAATCATTATGTTCTAAAATCACTCCATTGGCTCCCCGTGTGTTTCAGGATCGTCTTTAAGGTTATTTTATTGGTTTTTAAATGTCTTAACGGTCTTGGGCCATCTTATTTATCTGACCTGCTTTTATCATATGAACCCTCGCGGACCCTGAGGTCCTCTGGTTCTGGCCTTATAATCATCCCCAGAGTTAGAACAAAAACCCAAGATCTTTTATTCTACTGTTCTTAATCTAATTGATTTTAATGATTTAATTTAATTTAAGTCTTAAGGCAGTCACTACTTTCTTTATCTCCAAAATTCTCCATCTTTGGAAGTCAGTGCAGATCCGTATCATGAAACTCCCTCCTATCTCTGCCTATCACTGCATCTATCTGCCAGCAGAAAATAAGCAGTTACTTTTACGTGATGAAGGATGACTGCCTTTGTGTGTTCGTGTGTGTACTTAAGGAATTTGTAAAAACTTTAGAGTTATGCCAGTGTTATCCCTTAGGGAACACTGCCAATTTGTAATTATGGCGCATTTATTTGCATTTAAAGTCAAGGCTTAAAGAAACGTTTGATTAATAAAATTAATCCTCAAATGAAAGCGCCATGTGTGATCTGCATTAAAAATTACAAAACAAAGTTTATTGCAGTCAAAACGGAAGAAGTGGAAGTGTTTTCATCAGGTCTTCACGTACACGGCAACTGTAACTGAACACCTTATTTTATTCAAGTAAAAATCTGTCTTATTTTTAGGACTTACACTTTTTTTTCCTCACTGTTTAAAGAATCAAAATCAGCTGATCAGTCCACACTTCCAGCTGTGTACACGCAGCATCTATCATTTTTATTTTTTTTTCTACAGGAATGCTCCGTCACCTCAGCCACATCCAAACCTGTCATCAAAATGGGAAAAGGAGCTCCAGGCGTTGAGGAGATGTCACAGCTTTCACACCAGAATATTCTCCATACCGAGGAAACTCAGCTTGCTTCAGAGCAACGGGGTAAGACAGCGGTAATGAGAGGGAAGCTACAGGTTTCCTGCCATTTCTTACCTTGGCTGCCTGTCATGAGCCTCGTTATGTCTGCTTTCTACTGCTGGTCAGCCTTGTTATCCTTAAGTCCTACCTATTGTCTTATTATCTCTAATGAGAAAGAAACAGTGTCTTATTAAAATGCTGGACAGTATGTATTTATAGCAACAAGGAAAACATTTCACGTTACCCCTCCTGCAAGGTTTAGCTGTTGCAGAAGTAAAATCAGCTGTTGTACTACACCGTGGGAACATCAATGGAGTATCAATAAGGCTGTCAGGATCTATCAGTGCCATGACACAAAATCTTCCAGTTCAGCGGTCATCCATCCAGTTTACTCTAGCGAGAAATATCTCCTCTGCTGCCTGGGTTGATACTCTGCGGTGTTGTTCAGCGGGGTCGCAACCTCGGGGTCACGTGTTTATCAGTCTAGTTATTACCAAAGTCGTGCAGAGGATTTGTTATGGGTCAGTCTGCAGCCAGGAAGTTACTTTAAACTTTACAGATTGTTCTTTTGAATAAAAGCATATTATTGTGAAGCATGCCCAAATGTCCAGGATGCTGATATAGAGTTGAAAGAAATATTCTATCACCTTACTAATTTGGTTTGACAGTTTACATCTTGAAATCATCTACATTTGCCTAGCTCTTTATGTAGTTCTTTTAATTTCAGTGAAATATTTAGTTAGAATGGAAGAACAACAATGCGTCTCTATTGACTCCTCAGTTATATTTTTCTTTTGCTGATCATAAGGGGGGGGGGGGGACCTTCCTGCCAAAGTCCAGATGGGTAAAGAAAGAAACGAGGAGGAAGATAGGACATAGAGAGGAGAGGCACAGATATATTTGCAATATTATAGAGGACAAAATATATTAATAGTAATTATCAACTGGAGAACTAATTGAGAACTAACTGGTATCCATGAACTTATATTCTGTCTGGAACATTTTTAGTTGATGCGCTACAACAGTGGTTCTCAAACTTTTTTTACGGCATACCACCTGAGTATATTTGTATATTTGAATATTTGTATATTCCATAGTCATATTCATATTCATATATATATATTTTTTATTGCTGCTATGTAGCTGTGCACTGCACTTGAACCTGCTGTTTACACCGGATTCTGCTGTTTTACATCCTGGTTTTATCTATTTATTCTCTACATTGCACTCACCACAACCTTTAGGTTTTTTAGGTCTGTAGCACTACAGTATTGTAATTTTTTAAGCTGTAATACGGAAAGCCAAGCAACGACATTTCGTTGACAAAAAACCTCACTGCCGTGTGTTTTTTTGTGCAATGACAATAAAGAAAGTCTAAGTCTAAGTCTAAGTCTGAGAAACTGTTCAGCTCTTTGAGTACCACCATGATGACCAATTTAAAAATATAGCCATATGTGCCTTCTCAATTAGCTTTAAACACAGAGATGTTTATTCCTTATTGTGGTTATTTATTGTTACCTGAATTGTTACTTTACTGAATCAGACATTTACAAATCTGTCCAACAATTCTCACATACTCATACTCTCATACAGAGCGCAAATAAACACACTCAACAGTTGTTACATCTGCACTGAAACTGAATATGAAACAAATATTTTTTTAAAAGACACAATTTTAATTATCTCAAGCTACACATTTTGTTTGAAATGTATTTATTATACATTGTATGTTTCCAATTTTTTTAAAAGTGAAAATGTGGAAAAAAAAAGTGTACGCATACCACAGTTTGCGCACCACTGCACTATAGAGATGACTATATAAACAGGTGTTGGCAGCAACACTGAGGTGGTCAGAGGGTGAAACTACAGGTCAGTATGTAGCTCTGGAATCAAAAGTCAACAGCTTCAACCACAGATTTAAACACACCCAGCATGTATTTGAGAATTATCTGATGTCCCGAAGAACACAGCACGTCTTTGTTTTTTTTTTTTTATGTAAGGCAGAGAAGACAGTTTTTCTCCTTCTTTTTATGTATCGTTTAATGCATTGTTGTGTGTGAACCATGTGGCCTTATTTCTTTGGATGGGTAGAAATAAACAACTTATGAATCTCATTCTAAAATCTGTCCTTGTTCAGTCTCAGAATTTCAGCAGTGTTTCCCACAACAAATCAGCATCCGCAGATGGGACATTGTGTGCATCCTGCCTTGAGTTTGGACTGAATTTTGGAGTAGATGTTAAAGGGAAAGAAGGCTGCTGAGGTTGTGATTTTGGGAAATACCAAGATGTCTTTTTTATAAAGAACCTACTTTGGGCTGAAATCAGTTGAGTTCTGAATAATAATGTAGAAATGTCTGTCATTGGAATTGGACTTACAATACAGTTTGGTTCTCGGTTTGGGCATATTTGTGTTTTCTGTCACTTTTTGTTGCTACGACATGTGTGCTATTCAGATTTTTTTTTCAATTATATTTTGTATCACCAAGGACCCGGAGTCCTGAGTGTCAAATCCCCAATGTGCTTTTGTTCATTCTCGCAGGGTTTTTGTTGAATTTTCTACAATATTCTGTGCGCTAACACGGATGGATGTTAGCAGCAGGACTTCATAGGGTCTGTAATGTTACTGAGCATCAACTGGATCCTTGCTTTCACCTCTAAGGCACCAGACGTTAAAGTTATTCTGAAACCTGGGTTCATCTAAATCATCTTTATAAAGCCACTCAAAACAACAATACCCACAATTCCCCCTTTCACCCTTCAGCTCTAGTATGTTAGGTTTGGAAACCTAAATAATAAGAACCCACCCAGGAAGCAGCAGGGAACCATGATGGCTCACCTGTACATCAGGTTTTTTACTTTCAAGTTTACAAAGTTCCGTTGATGTTTCTTCATCTCTTAACCACCAGACGTGAATGTTTTAGTTTTGTCCATTTTTTGAATGAATGAATTAGGGAACATGAGCACATTTCAGCACGGTGATCTTTAAAGCTGTGAATAAAGTCGCCACTGTTTGCAGTAGTGATCGTGCCAGCGGATTAGATGGATGCCTTGTTTTCTCATGTTCTGATTAAAATATCCAACATCCTTACTGGCTGTGAGCACCTTTGTAAGGTTTACTGTCCCTTTAAGTGCTCGGTGTCACCGTTCAGAGCAGTGTTTGCTCTGAGAAGCAGAGAACACGCCAGACAGTTTAAATTAGACTCACTTTTTCTTGACTAAACACCAAGCCAATCATCTGAGTAGCACTCAGACACGCTGCATATTTGATGAGTCTGTTCCATCACTCTTTATTGTTAAATGGATTTAGTTCTAAGGGAAATATGTTGAATTGATTTTTTTTTCTTTTTTTAATAGTTAGATTGATTGGAGGCAAATGTGCTATTTAGGATTTTCAAAGCTTTCTAGGTGTTAACAGAGGCTTTGGTTAAACAAAAGGCAGAATATTCTTGGCTTCTATATCTGTTTAGTCCTCTCGGGTTATCACAAACGAGCCAGTTGGAGGAGCTCAGCGAACTGCTTTACTGCAGAAAACACATCAGAGGTGTTCAGGTCTGCAGGCTTGGAGCATCTGAAAAGCTCAGAAGAAAGAAATCAGGTATCACTTTTCCTGAACCGAGCGCTGCTGATCCATGTATAATCCAGCAGCTTCCAGTTCCATTAAGAAACGCATTAATTACTCATCAACATATCATTTACGCCGTCACTCTCTCAGACCGTGTCGCACCGAACCGGCTTGTCACAAACAATTAAGTCAACAATGATGGAAGTTAATTAAATTAAAGGCAGTGACGTGTCGTTTGTTGCAAAGTCATTACAGTTATGGAGCCTGGCGGGTGGAGGTTATTGATGCCAGTCTTTTTTTTTTTTTCTTTTGTCTTGACCACAGTCAGTTACATTAAGCGATGAGTTAAATCTCACATAGACCAGCTTCATTTAGCCGTGAGGAGATGAGGTTGGCAGGCGGGCTTTTATGCTGGTCATCGTTCAGATTCACTCTGTCAGACTGAAATTAGTCTGTCCTGACAGCGGACCTTGTTCTGTGCATATTTTATCCTCTAAATCTTTATCAGATATGTCTACTTTTCTAGTTTTTTAAAGAGAGTGAGACCAGGTAATGTGCTCCAAATCTCTGTGGTACTATGCAGAGAACCGGATATTCATCATGGAGCTTTGAAGTTAACCATCATCCTCGACTGATCAAAACTGGTTGTTCAGAAAGTTTGCTGGGTTTTTAACATTTAGTCTGTTTCAGCTTTATCTTCAAAGAGATTAAAGCATTCATTTCTTTGAAGATTCTTGAAGTTCACCTACACGAATTTTGGATTTTTGTTATTTAAATTCTTCAACCTCTCAGACCTGCTTGGCACTGTACTGATTTAGTATTTTTTTTTTCTCAAAGAAGATACAACATTAGACAAAGACGGTCTTGGCGGTAACATTCAGCCTCAGTTAGGCTGCACGAAGAACGTCGCTTCGTGACCGATTTACTCTGAAAATGTTCTGCTAGTTTCAGTTGTAGATTTTCACTGCATCATTACAGAACTTTTAAAAATTTCCTAAAATCCAGCAGTTTGCAGTACGCTTCGGGATAATGACATTGCGTCACCCAGAGATCCTGTGCAGTTTGGGAGATTGTTACTTTTTGCTCTTTATTTTTATGCCTCTGTCTGTCCCACTTTTTCTCATTTCCTTTTCCTTTCTTAAAAACACATTCCTGCCCAAAGCCGCTGCTTACGGTGTCTTAATGTATTTGTTTGATGAATTAGATGATGTTTTATATCTGGTGTCCTTCACATGTGGTGATTTGTGACCAAGTAGTTCAAACAGATTTATCAGATTCTTATAATCATTTCAGGTCATAAAATAGAAAAGTGCATTCCTTCATAAATTACAGCCAAGAGTTCAACAATCCCCACACCAACCAGTCAGGTTTTTGTTGTGTTTTGTTGAAAAGACAAATGCAGGTGACTCGGGAGGCTGGAGTAATCAACAAATGTCCTTCATTTATTTAACAAAAGGCGCCGGCGATACAGGAAAACTCCAGGAGCATCAAAAAAAACAAACAAAAAAAAAAAACAGAAACAAAACACGAGCAAAATCCGAACAAGCAGCATTACAGAAATCAAGAAACTGGCCCAGTAACCAGTCCAAAAATGGAGGTTAAACTGGGTGACATCAAGGTAAAGAGATGGCACAAAGGAAGAAAAACAGAACCCAGCAAAGCCAGGAACAGACCTTCAGAACAACGCAGGATGGAAAGTTAACTGCAAACAAAAAGTAGACGAGGAAAACATGAAAATGAGACTAAAATCAGGAGGACTAAGAAGAATTGGCACAAAACTAAACCAAGACCTCTCAAAAGTTTTAGAAGATGTTTTGATGCTCGGTACTGTCAAGAGGTTGTCTAACGTCCCATAATATTAAACATTTCACTTTTAGAAGTCTGATAAATTACAGAAGCCCGGAGTTTGTGTGAGTGGGGGTGGAGTGGGCGCGGGGGGGGGGTTTCTGCTCACACACCTGATTAGTTAACGATCACCTTGTCCTGAAGGTCCATGTTAGTCTGTCAGTTAAACACGAGTGTGAATTGACTAAAACATGCTGGGTTTGAGGTACTGAGCTCTTTAAAATACTGAAAACATACTGGAGCACAGAACAACACCAGCAAACCATACTTCTTTTGAAATGGATGCATTTAGTTTAATTAAAACAATTCTTGGCCCACAAAATATACGTTTTTTCTTTTTAAACAAATTGTCAAAACCAAGAGGTTTGATTTGATTAATTTGGTGACCTTCAGTTTGGGGGTCTTCAAGAGGTGTGGAGCTATTATTATATTTCCTTATTAGCACTTAATTTCTCCTGTCCAACACATCTCACATGAAAGACTGTTTTTTAAAGATCTGTATTGACTGAATTAAAAAGACAGAACCCATGACATCATTTGATTTCCCTGCTTGGACAAAGCGCAGCTTTGCAAATACCAAGGCCAGGCCATTTTCATAAAATTCATGATACACGCATATTCAGCCCACTTATCAGTCTTATGCACAAATTCTTAATCAGAGGGGAGAAGGATTAATGAATGAATTACATGCTTTAGTGATCGCTGCTAAGAAATTTGGTTTTTTTTTTCCTCTTCTTCTCATCTCTCTGTTCGAAGGTCAGAGCGGAGGGTCAGCTACAGAAAAACACCACAGGAGCTAATAGAGCTTCTTTCCAGAGGACACTGAGGCAGACTGGACGCCTGCCAGCTTGTCAGGCTGCGCACTGGTTTCATTTATGGACAGATTGTCTCTTGAACCATGACCAATTCCAAGCTGTGGGGGGGGGGAGGAAAAAAAAACAAGAAAGTGCATCAGACACTTCTAAAACTAAAATGAGTAAGTCAGAAAACTGGGAAAATAGTTCAGTGTTTTGTACCCTAATTGAAATCCTGAGGGAGTAAATCTGTGCTGGTCCAGAAAACGATTTCTTCCGTCGGAGGAACGACGTTCCTGCTCCGGGGGTTATGCCTAAAGTATACTCGGGGCCCCGTCGTGTTTTTCAGCATATAATGCTGAAAAAGGAAGCGACATCTGCTGCCAGGCAGGGGGATGAGTGGAAGATGATGAAACGATGGCTTTCCCGCCCTGGCCTTACGCAGAAAAAGCTGCCGGTTTGTTCGTGAGAATGCATAATTAGCATCATCCGTCTCAGTCACTTGTTGTGCTCCCCGTCTCCTCTACAGTGGGACCGACTTCTGATGCCCTCTGCATGAATTTATAGTAATTCACACTCATCTTAAAAACATCTAAACACCCTCCTTTGCAGCAGTTTCTGTGTGCTACTTAATGACAGGGTTATGAATCCTATTTGCGTAATTATTATAATTTCCTTGGCTGTTTTTTTTTTCTCCCTGTTATACTGTGCTATGTCATAATTACCTCTGAGTTTGTCCTCGGTATGGCAGGCATGATTATTTTTACTGACAGCAGAGGTAATATTGCTGCAGTGGGGCTACCTTCACCGTTATGAGCCTTATCCCCTGTGGCTCCGCTGCTTTCCAGCCGGCTTTCAGAAACAGGTGTTCTTTTTCCTGCAGAGTTCCTGGAACCGCCTACCCAAGGCCACGTTAAAAAGATACGTTTTTTTTTGTGATGCAGTCACAGTTAGTTTTCCCATAAGAGAGAGAAAAAATTGCAACCGAGCCCCCGGTCGATGAAGGAAACTGCTCCATGCCATATGTTGCTGCATTGCAATGTACCTGCTGCAGCTTTAACCCATTCAGACCCGGGGCATAATAATAAATAAAAAAAATGGCATGCTGAAACACGAAAGGAAAACACCCTTTGAGAGTTTTCACCTTCATCTTTTATTGTAAAATTATTGACTTGGTGTGAAAATTGCTTCAAGTTTGGTTTAATAGGAGAAGAGAAACATTGGCACAAACGATATATCGAAGTAATATATCGTCACAGAAATGCCTTCATGTAAGGTTATGAATGTATATTGTTAATGCTTTGGACAAAACAGTTGTTGCTTTGTATCAGCTGGTTGTTTAAATGGTAAATAATTTGAGTTGATAAACTAACAAGACAACTTTATTGATAGCTCATGCTGGCAAAACTGTACATGCAGCTGTTTGAATGACAACCAGGGGGCGTGGCTTCACTGACCTTCACGCTAGAAGGTCCTAACTTATAGAATAAATAAACATTTTTACAGCTTCTGAATGAGAGCTACACTGCAGACTCTATGGTGATGAACTTGACAAATGAATTAAGAGCTAAGAGAGCGTAATCACTCTGATTTGAAGATGATAGGGCCTGTGTGCTGTTGATTGCAGTATCAGACCTCCGTAGCAGGTTTACAGTTGCCTTGAGAGGGTCCGGGGGCAAAGATGGCCACTTCATCTGGCAGCAGCCGCCTCCATCCCCAAACCAAACTGATGGATGTTGGCAGCCCTCTTGTTGGCTCTGGCAACCCGCTGGAGCAACATATAAAAAAAGGAATTAAATGGACAAATTAGATAGGAATGAGCTAAGCACAGCTAAAATAGCTAGGTTGTGTTCATTAATAATATTAATATTTAATAATGTTTCAACAGACTCTCTGGCTTGTTCCTACTCTTTAGTCTACTTTAGCGTTGGGTGGAGTTAGCGTCTGCCAACATGGCAATGAACAGAAGTTTCAAAACATATACAGTCATGGAAAAAATTATTAGACCACCCTTGTTTTCTTCAGTTTCTTGTTCATTTTAATGCCTGGTACAACTAAAGGTACATTTGTTTGGACAAACGTAATGATAACCACAAAGATTGCTCATAAGAGTTTTATTTAAGAGCTGATATCTTACCATTTTCCACAGTTTTCTTGATTATGACCTAAATCACTTAAGTTTTAACATCAATAGCTATGGCGTTGTACTGCCAAAAACACTGCTTTTATGCATTCAGTGTTTTTTTTTCTGTCTGTTTTAGTCACATGATGACGTTTAGTGGTACCAGGTATTAAAATGAACAAGAAAGTGAAGAAAAAATGGTGGTCTAATAATTTTTTCCATGACTGTAGTTACAGTCTGATACTCACTTGTATCAATATATGTTCAATGACATGGATTATGCCCTCTTGGTTCACCTTGAGCCCCTCACCAACTACGCATCATTTAAAAAACCTACTTCCTACCTGAACATTGCTGCTAAGTAGGAGATTCCACTAAAATGGGCTGCAAAGTCACCAGATCTTATTGGAGAAGTAGCACCGTTGTACTAAACAGGAGAAGCATGCTGAAAATATGCACATCTATAGTTTTCATACTGGCAACATGTTGCAGCATTCGTTTGCCAAGATTTAACCTTTTTAAAATAACTGAGCAAAGCAGCAGTATTATGTTTTATTATGCAAAGCTTGTAAATGTAATTAAAGTGCAGTTAATGTACTGTTAAATTAAAGCAACCAAATCACTTTATCAATGTTAGCCAATGGCCAAATTAAAATGAACTAACAGATTCATTTGTGACATGAGGACAGCAGCATAAACCGCATAAAACCCGTATAACCCGGTTTTCTGACACCATAGACTGACCTCACCATCAGAAATTCAGGACTTGAGCTGACCTGTCCAGGATGTACCCTACCTCTTTCCCAAAGACAGATGGACTGACTTTTGTATTGCTCAAATAAAAATAAAAGCAAAATAAGCACATCTTACTTGAGTTAGAGTTGCTTTGTATCAATAAACAGTCACCTTTACTGGTTATTACGGCAATCTGGTATTCAAGTTCTGAACAACAGTTCAGAGGCTGCATGGATCGCTTTCATCTGTTATGTCATCTCGTAGACATCTCTGAAAATATTTAAGAACTTAGTATTTATTGTATATAAGAAACACAAAGCGCTGAAGTGTTTTGATATAAAAGATTGAACACTTGTCAATGCACAGATACAAATTAAAGAATGTATTTTCTATTAGCAATAGCAATAGCAATTAGCAATTTTCAAATATATGTGATAAAAATGCTGAAACGTTGCTTCAGTTTGTTTTTGGACAGTTTAGGGCAAAACACTGAGACAAAAAGAAAAGAGAAATTGGAAGTAGCTTCCAGCTTTTCTTAAAAGTAAAAATGAGCAGCAAAGAAACTCGGGTCTGTTCTGGAGAGAAGTGACATGGTGCTGTGGGAGGAAGGTTACGGCTGGCTGAGCTGCTGTTTCTCTCTTTTTTTGGCTTTATTTGATGTAGTCAGGGAAGCCTGGAGAGGGAGTTTGGGGTGTACCAGGTAATAAATGTCCAAAGCCGGACTCATACTAGCATCCGCCTGGACACAGAAGCTGTGGTGTCGGTGAAAACAAACATGATGGAAACTGGCCCTCACACAGGCTTGGTGGGCCAACTGTGGGCCCAGAATGGCCTCTGAGTTCAAAATAGAGCTATATGTTTTTGACACGTTATTAAGCCATTAAATCATTTGCTTTCAACCTAACGGACATCTATAGTGTACAATGTATTCCCATGACCAAGATCTCCTAAAGGTTTGCACAGCTACGTCCAAAAAGCTCTTATTAGCTCCAAATTCACCCTCTACACATTTATGGGTGGTTTGTTTGGAAATAACTCATACTGTTTCATACTGTTTCTTCTTAATGGAAGTAACTGGTGAACACCTGTGTAATTGAAATAAACAATCAGACGTAGATGCAACTAAGTTTGAAGTAACAGCAAGCCAATATGTTTGGTCTTCGTTGTGATTGTTGTGTTTTGAGCAGGGTCTTTCTTTTTCTGTCTTTTAGCATATTCAGTGAATCTGATTACTAACAGTCGGATCATTATTATCTTTTGTGCTGCAAGCTGTCAGAGCTTTTGTGTTTATATGTAAATGAGGTTTTATTTGCCAAAAAAATAAGCAGTAATTTCCATACACTTCCACATTATTTTTCACCGTGTTCTTAAGATGTCCAACAAATCAGGCTGCTAATGAGATATTTGGCACAATTTCCTGAGGTCTTAATTAAATGTTTTGTACAGTGTCAAGGCGCCGCAGTACGAAAGCACCCTTTTCGAACACGTCTTCACAGCTGTGTTCATAGATGCTTGGTTTCAGGGGGCGGAGTCAGCCGGCCCTCTACACCTTTACCCTCCCTGCGCACCTGAAGTGTGCCTCTTTTAAAAACAGTGCTACAGCTTTGTGCTTTCAAGATATGGGAAGTGCATCAAGGTGTGAAGTTGGATGGATAGTTCTATAGTAGGGGTGAGTATTGGCAAGGACCTTCGCAATACGATATGTATCATGATACTTGGGTCACAAGTATTATGATACTTGTATCGTGACCCAAGTATCATGATACTTGGGTCACGATCCAATATTATCGGAACATTGCGATATCACGATATATTGCGATATTCTATCCAGTTAATATCAAAATTAAAAGTAGAGATGAAAAAGTCAAGTTGCTGTATATGTTCATCAGAAGTTATTGATCATTCAGAGGACAAATTGAGTCAAAACTATTTGCTTCAAAACAACCTATTTATTGTTTATTATTAGTGTTTTTGCACATTTGAATTTCAAACAATTTAAATGTGAAAATTAAACAATTTTCCTAAAGATCAATATTAGGAGCTGAAAAATTGATATTATATTGAGCGGCCGAAAATCGCGATATATTGCCAAATTGATTTTTTTTTCAAAAAAACTAAAAATGCTTTTGTCCCCTTAAAAAGGGCGTCTGTTTAAAAATATTCAGAAAATAGATAAAACACATGTGTCAGATGTGCCTCAGATACTTAAAAGATGAGAAATCAGCATTCCTAACATCTGTATTCACTGTATTTTCATCATTTTATTTGTTGGGACTTGAACACGAGAGACGACAGGCAGGTGGAAGAGTTTGTGGCTTCATTACGCACAATGATCAATTCTCAAGTGGTCGGTACAAACAAGGCTCACAAATCCAGAAGGCTCAATAAGCAGGATGTCAGCGTTAGACAAGCGACCAGGTTGGACGGGTTTATCAGACCGATGAAGCTGTTTAACAGGCACGTGCAAGACAAAGGAGCTCAAAAGATCAGCTTCTACAATTTCAGAGGTTCAAACTTAAATGATGAGCAGACGTAATCAGTGAGAGGTTTGGTTAGTTAGTGCAGCTGAAGCAGACAGGTAATTGGGGAACAAACAACAAGAGGAGATGGAGAGACAAGAAAATACGGTAGAATATCGGTGAATTAGAGAAGGAAAAGGAAAATAACTCAGAGCTGCGAGAACAGACTCACAAAAGTCATTATTTTGCTGACTGTATTTAAGATCGCTGCAGCGCCTCTTATCGTGCTCTTTCTGTCATTTTATGTTTGATAAGGCCGAGTCTCAAAATGAGTTCAAAATGTTGAAGTGTGAGGCAGCTGCTCATTAGGTGATGCCTGTGACTAAGTTCATGATGAACAGGAAATACCGCAGATATAAGAGGCGAGGTGTGAAAAAATGGCTGCAGCTGAGTGGGACGCCGTGTTCTGGCAGCAGCTCACAATAATGACTGATCTCAGCCAGAACAACACTTTTCATTTCCTTCGAAACTGAAAGAAAGGCCTGCTGCAGGGAGGAAAACTAACAAATCACTTTGCCAATTGGTTGAAAAGGAAGCAAATTAAAAGATTAACAATATGTCACTCTTAAAAGGAATCTCTGCTCCTCCACACATATTACAGAAACCATTGAATTTAAGGGGTGAAACTAGCTTTAGGTGCTGATATGTGGAGAAGATTTTAGACATCCTCCCTTGAGAACTGACCACCACGGACCACCTTCTGGTCTCTGAGCTATCTGTAATGACTTTGTATTGAATAAGCTGTAACTTTCCCAGTACAGGTACACTGGCCTGCTGTTTTTTACAGCTGTTTTCAGATTCAGACTCTGGTTCTGCTGCAGGTCTCTTCCTGTTAAAACAGAGGTCTTCCTCTTCAGCGTCGCCTTTCTCCTCGCTTGTGATCAGAACAGGTGACAAACTGAAGATTCAGGGGACTTGTTTAGGTTAACTAACATGGAATTGGATTTAACTGGACTGTATTTACTTGTACAGTTCCCTTATGCGTGCTGTGAAATGACATCGATTGAGCTATATAGATACACTGAATCTCATTAAATCTATAAATCATGTATTATCCTGAAAAGTATCTCTCCGTGTTCTTTTTATCTGGTGCCTAAATGACAAGTCTAGAAGCAAAGATCAATCAAGAATTTAATACAATCATGAATACAAAGAATTATTATGCCATGCAGAATATTTTAATCGGCCGATGGTACACTTCTTGACACCACGGAAGATGTCAGGAAATGCACACCGATCTCAAAATGTCCTGAGTTTTTATAGTCACAGGAAAGGCGTATCCTCTCGCACTCTTGAGTTTTATAGTCCTTTGTCTTCGAAGTCCGGATGGTCCAGTCTCACAGTCCTTGTTAATCAACAACTGTTGTTCCGGGAATTTCAAACTGGTGATGAGGGTCGAGAGGATGTTGCAGTAATTAAGTCGTATACCTGAGCTGAGAAACCAGCAGCATTCCTTCATGCCAATATAACAAGTTAAAATCTACATGGTTAATTCTAAATCCTAACAATCCAATTAAAAAAGCTTTTTTTTAACATGCAAACTCAATTCAGAAAAAGTTGGAGTGACATGGAAAACACAAAAAATACACAAATAAATAATTGTTTCAGCTGCCATGAACTCAATATATTCCTTATTTTTCTCATCAGTTTAAATTAATTTGTTAAATATACATCCATTTTTGGGTTTCAGGATTTCCAGCCTGCAACATATTCCAGAAAAAGTTGATCAAGTGGAAATTTTAGTGCTTTTAAGAAGGTGAAGGAAAACAATAATGCCGTTACTTCAGACAGGTGATTTAAAAAAGGTAATTTTAATGATGATTTTAATGAAGTATTTGAGAAGCAAAGATTCCACTTCATCCTCAAACGCATCAGAAAATCACTGGAATCTTTGAAAACTGCATTCCTCGAAGAAAGACTGGATAAAATATGCATTTTTCTCCCTCCACAATGTATATTATCATGAAATGATTCCAGTAATCTGGAGGGATTTCAGTGCATAAAGAGCAAGGCTACAAGATTAAAGAAGTTATCTTCCTTTACATGGCTCAGCATCAAAAGCTGTCATTCATCAACATCTGATATATCCAGTGCAACACGGAGTTAGATTCAAGAAAAAAAAAACTACTTAAAACTTTATTGTGCAAAGAAGAAACTTTGATGTTCGTCAACATCTCTGGACTCGGTGGCCTTGGACCGGCCCGCCTGCAGTCCTGAGCGCTTCTCAACAAATTGTTTTGATACTTTCAGACGTGTTCGCAGCAAGAATGAGACAAAATAACAATGGAAACGCTGTGAGAAGTAGTGTGTTGCTGGCCTGGAATGCAAATATCGATGGAAATGGAGAAAAAAAGTTGGCAAGAAAAAAAGTATTGTGTTTCAGTGGTCTGTAAAGAAATAAAAGGATCATTATTTTGTATGCTTTAAGGTGATGCTTATCTACATAACTATCTGTACTTACCTATTTAATTAACTGCTGTTGTGTCTTAATGTTCAGTCACATCAAGTTAATAAGCCCCTGGCATGTAGACACTGAATTTTTATTTCATTTAAAACTCCTCTCCCTGGTTGTCGGGTCTCTTCTGTCCGCCGTGACAGCTGATCAAACAGCCTCCGCCAGATCCTCGGTACGATAGAGAGGTACACCGAACAACTTCCTGCCCGCATCAAACGTAGCTCCCTGCCATTAACTCATCACACCCTCTCCGCCGACACCCCTCAGAGTCACCGTGCATGTAATAAAGAGCGTGTCACTCTGTGGCTGGATACGGTTGTCTTAGCCTATCAAGATCCAGGCTCCTTGGGGGAAAATGGAAAGGCGTTGCAGCAGCAGATCCATGGAGGCCGGGTGAAATGAGATTGAGAGCTCTTTCCCTTTTTATGTCAAGATATTTTGAACTGATGTTCCACTTTATTACGGGATAATGACACAAGCGCTACTAATTCAAAGACATTTGGAGATGAGCGGAGGGAGTCATTGAGGAGATTTTAGGCTCAATTACAATATATTAGGATTCTTGAGAAACCTGTGGGCAAGCATATATATATTTATATATCTTCTAATGAGGGCTGTATCTCCAATGTTAGATTTCTTACATATATCCAGATTAATAGCTGCTGTTGGTGTTAAATGAGAGGTTTACTAATAGCATAAGAAATATCTATGCTGCTGACAGTAGATCTACATACAAACATTTAATGTGCTTGACCTCTTCTTCCTGCTTAGAATACACTCAAAGGTATTTGCCCTGACTTTACTCACTACAGTTTTGACCTCCGTCACAATAAAAGCCTTTTTAGTGCATTATTTCCTGAACTCAAATGCTTCACGTACCTCCTCCTTGACTCTGCTTCGTACAGTCAGCACAGATGTAAAGTCAATCGAGCCATATCTGCCTTGCCAGCCCTCGAAAAAATGATACATTATGTTTTTTTTTTAACAGGTGATGAGGATGACACACAATATATCCAACATGACAACATCGAAGCGATGCAGTGTTGAGGTGCATCAAGCTACAATGAAAAGAAGTGCTGGATCTTTCTCAGAAGAGATTAATAGGCTTTATGGTCACGTGACAGAGGTGTCAGAAAAGAAATTAGTAGATCTTAATACAGAGCTCCGCCAGCATGAATACAGAATAGTGATGAATACAGAAAGATTCTTTTAATTGGACGTACTCGTGTCAAAGCTCACTGTTCATCTTTGACGTGCGAGATGCATGAATCTGCACTTGTGTCCAAACCGGCCGGATGTGATGAAGCCCTCCACCTATCACTGATACCGAAAACTGCTTTTACTGTAAAATAACCAGCTCTGGACTTCATATCGAGCCTTTTCACAAAATCTTGAACGGCTCATGATTTTAAACAAAAAAACAAAAGAAAAACAAAGGTCCAATGAATCACACTTTAGATCACTTCAACAGCAGCCTGTCACATTTCTTAAGCAGAAGTTGAGGTGCATCTGGCAGTGCCAAGCAGAAGACAGATGAGACATGATGGCTCAGATCATTTTTATGTAAAAGCAGAGACGAGACAATAAATAAGACATCAGGATAAGGTGAAGCATGGCCTTCAGTTCAGAGAGAGCTCTGAAGCTGTGCTCGCTGATTGGCATGAACCTTTTGCTGTATTGCTTCACAATCAAAAACTCATTCGCAGCTATGAAGATGGAAATACGCTGACATATTCATGCAGAGTTGGGGGGGGGGGGGGGGCTTACTACTGTCACTGTTGATCACATTCATGTTTCCTTCCTCCATCTTCCAGCCTCCTGCTCGTTGTGTGCTGTTACCTTGGAAGGAGATGAAACCACGGCGTTGTTAACCATTAGTTAGTTCACATACGAATCATTCTGAGTGAAAAAATGTTTTAAATGAGTCCGTCTTTGAGGTTGCGCCGACCGGCTGTTAGTCGCAATGCTTTTTTCTTTTTTTACAGCACTTGTGACAAAGTGGGTGAGATCTCCATCTACATTCACCACCGCTGCTGTTGACACTTTACTTTTCCTGCTTTAGTGGTTGTGTTTAGGCTAAAGTCTACAGACCACACTTAATAACCAGAAATGCAGTTTATCTGTTGTACAATTTTGTACAAAAAAAGTTATTGTCTCTGTTCTAGTCTCTAAAAGACTAAGGATTCGGAGTAAGATCAATGATTAACTTTCAAAAATAACACTTAGCGATAGCTGGATTTTCAGTAAAGGTGCCAAGTTTACCGTAACATTTACAAAGACAGCTTTTCTAGTGAAACTCTTGCATGTTGTTTTATTATATTTTTTTTCTCTTAAATGCACCAGATCTGGTGTCTTTTCCTGCCATGTCTTCATCTGCACCGGTGCTTTGCTCTGAGCTCTGACTGGTCAGATGTTGATTGTCAATCACAGAAGACTGAATGGGTGCAAAATCGTAGTTGATGGATCTGAAGACCTCCCTTCTCTCGTCTAGTCGTCCTCATCAGCCTGAAAGGGTCCTGAAATGGTCTGAGGTGAACCCCACCAGACTGTAAATATGAGTTTCTGCTGTAAAGGCATTATGACATGGTTGTTAATGGAGATCGACTCACATTTGGAGCCAGACTGAATATGGAGCTTCACCTAAACCAGTTTTTCTCAGACCTTTAGCGCCATCAAATTCCAGAAACCTTCACTGCCTTGCAGGTTGAAATAGAGTCAAGTTGGCTGCCAGACAGCTCATTTGTTGAAGCATCTACAGTGGCAGCAGTTGCAGGTTCAGCTCATGACCTCTGACCCAGTTTCCTGTCTCTTGACTTCCAATAATAAAGGCCACTTGAGCCACCAAATAAGTTTTATTTCTTTGTTCAGGCCCAACATGTAGGACTAGTGATTAGAAACGACCAGGGCTGCATTTTCTGGCTTTTGGTGATATAATAGTTTGCATCATTAAGTAATACTGAGTGGATTTCCTTTTTTTTTTTTTTTTGCTTGTCATCTTTTGATTAAATTTGCTGTCTTGAATTATTTAGTGACATTGATAAACTTTAAATTGAGTCTATGAATGTTACACGACTCGTTTATGCTCAGGTTACTGTGTAAGTTGACCTGCCAGCGCAGTCAGGAGGAAGTGAAATTTGGCGTTTGTGGATGTAAGAGGTAACGGTTGTGGAGCATTGTTCTCTGCATATTAATGTGGGGGGAATTTCACATCGAATGCCCTGCCTGAGACTTAAATCAAACTCATTTCAGAAACAGGTGTAGCCTGCATGGTTTAGAAATGTTATTAAAATGTTATTAAAATGAGTATAACTAAGGCTGCATCAGGTTTTTTTTTTAAAAGCAGGATTACATTTACTTGCTCAGCAAAATCTCCCACATCATCTTTCCTTCACTACTGCAGCCATCTTAATTTTCTGCATGAAACCATGTGACTGCAATAAAAGCTCTAATTTAACAAAGGAAAGTTGGAGGACCTCTTCTGGTTGCTCGCTGTCATGATCTTTTTTCAGTCACGGTAACTCAGAGCAGACAAAACCAACCCTAAACTCATGATTTAAACCAAAAACTCCAAGTTAGTTGATGAATTGAGTTTGTTGAAGCTCCTCCTGTAACAGGTCCCTGGTTTGCTTCCTGGTTTCTCTCTTGATTGGTTGATTGTGTCCAGCTGTGTGTCGTTATTCTGTATTTACGGCCCTTTATACAGCTGCCAGTGTGTTTGTTTCACCTTATTTTTTAACATTTTTTTCTTTGTGGTTTGAGCTGCTAGTTTGGATTTCTTTCCCATTTTTGTGGCACACATTTAATTCAAACAGTAAGTTAAATTAATTTCACTCTGTTGTGCTTCACTTTTGTCTATGTCTTGCATTCTGGTTTCCTCTTTATCAAATCTGTTTAACTATAGTTGTCTAAGAAATTAAATAAGGAGATTAAAAAAATTACAATTTCTATAAAATAACAGGAATTTTGGTGATGTTGCCTGTTACACCTGGATAAATGCCACTGCTTTATGTTGAGCTATGTGAAGCTAACGCTTCCCCATCACCATGACTGACACCCTCCAATTGCTGCGTAAGGAGATATTATCCGTTGTTCTCCGTCCCTGGGACGGTTAAATTCACGCAGACGTTATCAATGATAAAACGCCGTCACGCTGCGTAGCTTGAGGTCCTGCTGTGGCGGAACAGCAAACAACAATTAAGCAACGTCTGCAGTTGTGTTGGGGGGGGACAGGAAACAAATTATGAATACAGCTGCAGTCATAAAGCATCTGAGCAGAAGAATTAATGTACTGACTCGGAAGTTTTAAAGTCATGACTTCAGTGGGAGGAAGACAAAGTGACGTGACGGAGACTTAAGAGATATTTAGTGTAGGTGGCGTCACATTTGTGTCAGGTTGAATGGATGTTCACCGTGACTTGTGGAAGGTCCCTGAAGCTGTTATTGTTGGCGTGAAAGAACTGAGAACAGCTCTGCAAAAATCACAAATTTATCATTAAATGAACAAAATGTGAACCCTTTCAGAGGCTCAAGTGTAATCTGACTCAAAGACCCTGCAGTCATAAAAAGTTGGTTTCAAATTATCCTTTTTAGATGACTAGATGTCCATTCCAACTGTGAAAGTAGTGGCTGTCCCTGATACAAATAACAACATTTAGCTCCAGGTCAAATTAGTGGAGGACGAACATGCGTCACATGAAAAGACAGACTTGAGTGTCTTAATGGGACCATGTTTCAAATCAAGATGAGTGTCTGGAAAGTATTCTGATGCCACTCAACAGCGATGTTCAGTGGGATTGCTCAGGTTTATCACGAGGAAGGAAAGGTATATCAATATGTTTTTTTCTAGGATTGGGCAAGTTAACGCGATAATAACGCGTTAACGCATTCATTTATTAACCACAAACTTTTCTTTTATCGCGCGTTAACGCACGTTGCTCACATGCTTTTATTTTGAAAAGTCTGTTATTGGCTGCTGCGGAACCGGAAAAGAATTGGCAGGTAAACGTGCAAAAAAAAAAACAACCTAAAACAGACACAAAGAATGATAAAAATCTGTATACTTTACAGTTTGGGTAGCAACATTAACAATTCTGTCTGAAAAAAAATTCTGGACTGCAACAAAACTTTCTTCATTCCTCCATTTATCATCAGATCTGCTTCATGTGTTCACTGTCCTGCTGTTCTCTAGCTGGTTACTGCAGTGCGGCTCCATCTAGTGGCACAGATGTGTAATGACAACAGAAAGTCCAGTCCTCCATTATAAAACTAATTCAGTTCTGTGGCCCGTTTTTTCATTTGGTATCTTTGATCCAAGTCTAAAATTGAAATATTTAAAAAAAAAACAGGCATTTTTTTCTTTTTTTTTGTTTTAGATTAAAAAATGAAAAACGTATTAAAATGTCACATTTTACTTTTTTTCTTAATTTTTGATTGACAATTGAAAATGGAAAGAACGAATGATACACGGATTGGGAAAGTTACAGAGCTTTAACATGGACATTTTTATTTTAAAGTTCTCCCAGACGGAGGATTCAACAGAAACAAGGTTATTTGTAACAACTGACAAGTTGAACTCCCCGTTAAAAGTTTCAGCTGTTACCTCAGAAATTACCTGTTTTAATGTTCTGATTGTGCTGAGACACAATCATTTTGTTGGTAGACTTTTTTTTATTCTTTAAACAAACAGGATGACATTAATGCCCTGGCAGTGGCAATAAGCTTTATTTTATTTTACATTTTTTAAGATGAGATTTACACTAAATATGTGTTACTGACAAGTGCTGATGTTAAAAGTGTTTGAACAACAAATGTTATGGTACTTTAGTTCATATGGCAGCAGAACATTTAAATAAAAGTGCATTTTACACTACTTTTGAATTCATTATTTGACTCCTTGATACAATGCAATTAATCGTGATTAATCAGGGAAATAATGCGATTAATCACGATTAAAAATCTTAATCGTTGCCCAGCCCTATTTCTTTCAAAAACTACTTGCCAAACATGCCTATACAATATTTTTAATCATGAATAACCAGAGCTGCTGCCCCGTTTCAGTGGTGGCCAGGCGTTTGTGAAATTGCAGAATCCTTTCATTTAATTTGTTAGTTTAGCTTGGAAGATGTGAACCATAATAGGGGCCCGGCGACCAGGCACTCAGGACTGAAGTGGCCCCGACGGGCCCCGCATTAAGGCTGAAGACCCCTCTTCTAAAGCTTTTTCCAAGTGCAAATGCCTGTTCCTTTTCCTCTCAGGTAACAGCTGCTGAAGGCTTCAAAGGCTTCCTGGTTTAAAGCAGAGGATCGCCGCTTTTATCTTTGTTAAAAAAAGGTGGGTTCCTCAAATAAATTGCCTGCATGTGATACTGTAGGTCATGAGTGGTGGTAGGGGATTTATTCTTAAAATAAAATCAGCCCCTTTAATGGCTGAGACTGTTGTTACTAGTGGTAGTTTAGATGTGAGGCACTTCGGTTAACTTTGTGCAAAAGTAACGATTTCCATGAAGGATTTTGAAACATGAGAAGTCAGTATTGTGCATGTCAATGAAACGCTTCACTTCCATCTCTGTTTCATTTTTCTCAAGAAGCCTGCTGTGGCTCATAAGCAGCAGGAATGACGGATCTCTTAAATGAGCTTCAGACGGCTGGAGACGGGTTTCTCGCCACGATGCTCGACTCTCTTCATTATCTACGGTCATGAAGGAGTGACGGAGTGACGTTACCCGAGGGAGCAGGCAGCAGAAATGGCAGGTCACATCAATTATTGATGTGTTCATATACTGAACAAATACAGGCCCACTATTGTCGGGCCAGTTAGAGGGAATGTTGCTGAAGGAAAAAGGGGAGAAAGAAAGCCCACCCCCATGTGACCAGTGACTGTTATCCAGCAGCATTTGATTGTGCTAATTGCTAGAATATGGCTTTTGAAATCCAGTGAAATTAATGTTCAGAGAAAGAAATTAATTACAGACATTAAATAGGAAGTAAATATTCCTGTTTGCAGTTGCATGCCTTGACTGTCTGATGAACCTGATGTTTTTCAGATTGCTGTGCAGTTTTTTTAAGTATAAAGTCATGCTGAAAGTGATTTCCATTGATAAATAGCACTTTCTGCTGTTGCTGTCTTTCCGATGGTCAGTATTGCTCCACCCCGCTGCCTGGTTTGGGGATGAAGCATTCTCTGGTTCAGACGAGTTTCCAAAGGTGTCTCAGATTTATGAAGATGGTGTCTTGACCCTTAAGATGATGGCAGGACGCCCCGAGGACAGCCTCGTAATGGCTTGTGCAGCACCCTCGTATCAGTCACCAGCTGAAAGGGGAACGAGGTGGCGGTGAGAGACTGTCGTTTTGTTTAGGGAGTGCCTTATTTCTTCACTTTTGTTCCACGCCTGAGGTCTGAGTCTTCAAAGCACGGAACCATCAATGATCTTGCACAGGTTGTTTTTAACAAGCATTGACAAACAGCCTCTCATTTCCCCCTCCTTTGCTTCTCCGTTCTCAAGGCTTTTATCTTTGCCGATGCTTTGAATCAGAAACCCAGTCTCCAAACAGAATAGCCTCTAATGCTGGTAGAACAGCCGGGAAGCCAACTGGAGGGGAGAATAATGCCTCTTTCCCAGTTAGGCCTTCTTACTCAACAAGTTGAGTCATTAGAATCAACAGTTTCTGTCCAAAGATTAAAGCCAAGGCTAGCTGAAGTGTTGCAAATTTAACACAATAAGGTATTTTCCTCTCAACGTACCTGAGATTTAGTGGGAAAAAAATAGTTTAAATGTCAAAGTGAAAATGTCCACTAATCTCCGAAAACTCATCGGCTGTCTGAATTGATAAATGTCAGTCGCTCCAAATTTACTCCATCGTACATCCTTGGTCTGCATTTACACCAGTTAACACTAGGGATGTTCCTGGCGACTAATTTCCCTGTCGACTAAACGAAAATTTTAATTAAGACTAGTCGACTAGTCCAAGAAAAGGGAAAACACTCAGAAAACAGTGAAAATTTAGCACAATTTATTGAAACATCGAAACAGCAACATTAGCTTCCTGAAGCCTTTACCTTCCACAAAGTTAAGTGGAAGCATATCTTGCAAAGTCATTATCGTGATGAGCTGCGTTAGCTTCTTAGACCGGACGGGAGATCACCGTCTCCGGGTAAATCGGCCTGAGTGCGGCTAGCACCGCTAGCATCAGCAGCCGTCGTCTCGTGCAGATTAACATCCAAATGCTTGAGTCGAATGTGGTTGCGCGTTGCTCCAGTCGAGTGATTGTATGCCAGTTGTTTCTGACACAGTCTACATACTACCTTGTTTTCATTTTCTAGATTAAAGTACCGCCAAACCGTGCTGGTTTTACGAGACTATCTTCCCACCGTGCCGTTTTAAAACTCCAGTCTACTCGAGCATTGCCGCGGAGAGGGGAACTGCTGTCTGACGGCTCTGTAGCCCCGACTAGTGGCGGGCGGCTGTATGACAGTTAATCTACCTTGTACATGAATAAAACACAAATTAGTTTAAACGACTAATATTTCTGGTGCCGACTAGTAAGTGGGCGGACGTTGAATCGTTTAGACGACTCATCGCGCGCATCCCTAGTTAACACCTGGACAAGGTGAATGGACTTGGAAGAAGGGGAAGAGAAATTGGTGCAATTTTTTAACTATCAAAGTGGAAAAACAAGATGGTCAAATCTGTTGCTTGTTGAAGCATTCTTAGAGGTCAGGAAAGAACTGAACACAGTTTAATGTGGAGATGTGGTCTACTTGTGTTAACAGGTGTTGCATTTACAAGGATGTGTGAGCTGAAAAGGTGAGCCGAGCCCATTTAGCTTGCATGTTGTCTCTCTAGCTGGTAACCAGTGTAGGTGCGTTGCTTCATAAAAGCAACTCGTGATGAAATCGTATGTCACAATAAATTGTAACTGGCCATGGAGACCATGCAGCTTTACTGGGGCTTGAAACTGATCTGAGAATTTATTTTTCTTCACTGAACTTCTGACAGGTCCACTGAGTTCCACATGGGAGGAAAAAAGCGTCTCAAGGCAGCCTTTAAGGTGGCCTCCACTTGTGCAAATTCAGTTTCCACAGTGAGGATGTGATGAGGTCCTTGAAATAAAACAATTAATAAAAACGTTTTGGTATCTTCCTGAGGCTATATGGCCACTTGCAGGATGATCTCATGGAGTAGAAAGTCATGTCCTTTGTTATCGCTATGCTTCTTTACATGCCGTTGCTCAGCATGTACTGTTAATATGTCGCTCTTTCACTAAATGCCAACGCGAGGTAATTGGCATGTCAGTATTTAAAGATGCACGTTTGGTTTAAAATGCGCTAGTCGCATGCAGAATGTACCAGATATGATATTTATACATGCTTCAGGAATATGTTAAGGGCACATTTCCAAATGTAAGAAATAATTTTACCAGTAAAGTGCATGAAAAATCCTTTAGTTGAAGAGCTTGGCATTTATCTTCACCGAGCAAATCTGCATGTCAAAGCATGTGAAGTCATGCTGAGATGTCCCTTAAAGTAATTGAGATTTGGATGTTGCCTTTGAGTGGCACTTATCCATAATTTGCATCATTTTGAAATTTTCAGCACTTTTGATAAGTGAAGCATCAAATTTACCCAGTGATGTCTGACGTCTTTTTTCTTTTTTTTTTTAATAAAGAAATGCACGAACAGCATCTTCAACATTTATATTTTTAGTCTACTTCAACACGCTGTAGAATAATGACTCACAGGTCTCTAAGTGAAGTTTTATTGGAACCCTTTCAGACAAGCTTTGTTTTTTTTTTTTTATAAAGCAAAGTGAGTCTCTGCTTTATTCCATCCTTCAAAGGTAAAGCCACACGCTTTTCAATCAAGTCATAATGGGTTAAAAGAAAAAATCTGAGGTTACGCCACTTCATTGCTGCAGCAGCAAACAGACCTCAGTACCTAAATGATATTTATAAAGGGAGCAAGAAATAATTCATTAGTTTGAGGTTGCCAGTCCCCAGATAATTCCATCTGCCGTTGCTGGTTTGATTCCCATTAGTAATTTCTTCCTGATATTTAAGAGGATCGTTCCACACAGTTGCCATGTGCTTTGTAGTTGTCCATCAGAAGCTTTACAAGGTTAGAAATGACTTTCCCAGCTCAGGAATGGTCTGAATAATGTTGTTATTTACCATTGTGTGAAGTTGAACGTTTAGTGAGCAGATTCTGTTGGCCTTGGTCAGAACCACGCTGGCTCTCGGCTGGTTCCTGTCCGAAGATATGATCAGCTAATTTCTTGGAGTTGCCTCTTTTTTCAGTAGATGGGTTCTGATACAAGTTTATTTTTATTTAATCTCTGAAGATGCCGATACGGATCA
This sequence comes from Hirundichthys speculiger, assembly GCA_018398805.1. Taxonomy (NCBI): domain Eukaryota; kingdom Metazoa; phylum Chordata; class Actinopteri; order Beloniformes; family Exocoetidae; genus Hirundichthys; species Hirundichthys speculiger. The sequence continues at coordinate 10,928 of JAGFBZ010002451.1, read as the reverse complement.
TGATCTACCTTTTGCTGTCATGAAGGTGGTTTTTATCAGCGGGAAGGATATTACGATCTTTCGTTGTCCTAGGGCTTTTTGATGTTGAGCAAATCAGTGCTTCTTTCTTAACTTCTTTTAATTGGTTGATCAAATCCTTTTGAGCTCTTGAAGACTTAAAGTCACAAGTGCTGAAGCTGTGCTCTATGCCATTTATGCTTTAGGACAGCCATTCCCAAACTTCAGAATACCAAGGCCCAATTCGAACCTTTAATCACAACTACAGGACTAGACGCAATGTTCTGATATTAATGTAAGGGTTCAACAAATAAGGTAACACTTGTCATATTAAATCAAGATGATAGTAAAATAACACTTAACTGGTTTATTTTATTACTTTTAAATTTTTTTTAATCATTTTATGAATATTTTACAGTAATTAAAGATATTTAAAAAAGATCGAGGATTTAAAACATTTTTGTTTAACTTTAATGACCTCTTATGGCCCACCTGCAGTACCACGTTGGCCCACCAGGGGGCCGCGGCCCACACTTTGGGAATCCCTGCTTTAGGATGTAATGGAAATAACATGATTTCCATGACTTGTAGCTCTGTTCTCCTAATGGCCTTGTGTGTGTTATTTATTTTTTATTTTTTTTACATTTACTTAATCCATTTATTTCCTTCCTACAGCATGTGGGGCTTGGAAAAAAAAAAAAAAAGATGAGCGGTGGAGAGACACGCAGCTACCATGAGGCCAGTGGCCTCATATTATCTTGAAATGGCAGAATTAGAACAGTTATGATGTTATGTCCTCATAAAGCTTCCTGAACTTATGCTTTCTTATAATGGAAGACCATCATCTGCCTTGAAAGCCACCTTTTAATGCTAATACAGCTTTTTTTTTTCTTCTTGCTTGCTTAACAACTAAATGTGTCACACTTGAAAGCAAGTGCAGCTCTCTGAATTTGTTCAAGGTACCATTGCTGAGTTCTCTCACGGTGTCTGCCCCATTTATTCCAGTTCATCCATCATGTTCTAGTTTCAGCTGTTGTCCATGTTGGACATTTTAGTCCACGTTCCTGAACCCTGCTTGTATCCCTGCAGAAGACCACGCTGACCCGGGGGACGGACGCCAACGTAACAGCTCGCCTGTGAGGTCGACCACGGAGGGTTTGCAGGTAAGTTCTCATGCAGGGAATGGAACTTTCTGGGTTATTCAGGAACCAGCGGGGGGGTTGTCTGGTGGCTGTGTATCAATGCAGCAGCCACGGTGGCATTGTGAAACCTGGACACAGTCACTGCTTTTGATTATCCCAGGCTGGCATTTCAAAGTGAGGTGAACATTCATCCTGAAATGCCACAGGGGATGCAGTAGCCATCACAGTATCACCAGGGGAAGGGGATTATACAATGGGAGATGCTAGGTTTTAGCTATGCATCAAAAGCAAATTGACTGCAAAGAAAATAACAGATTTTTTTTTTCTTTCCATATCTGGTTTAGCCAACATTGCACTCAAAATGAGACTGGTCTGAGTGGCAAATTCAGAAATTGACTTTCTTTGTACAGTAACTTCATTTCCACTTTTGTTTTTTTTTTTTTAATTTTAAATGAGTCAAACTTCCAATTTCATAGCAGTTTAAGTGAATGTTATTGTGGATTTTTACTCCATCTGTTACAGTAACGTTCTACATGATCTGTGACAAAATGTGGACATAAAGAAAAAATGTTAAATTCATTATTCATTGAATCTGTGGAGTAACCAGGGAACAGTACATCACTGTGATGATGTTAGTTTACCAAGATGTTTATTTCAGGGATCACAAATTAACCAACTCTTTCTACTGTAGATCAATGTGGATGGATGATTGATTAGTGGCGTTGCTGCTCTTTGACTAAAATGTAGGTCATCCTGCAAAGCTGCGAACCGTCTCCGCGACATGATGGTTTCCCTGAAGTCTGTTCTCGGTTATTTCTCATTGGTATGCGACGCCGCCGCCCTCTGAGCGGCAGCCACAGGTGGTCTTCTGTGTGGATCGGCCGTCGTTTGTCCAGGTGGTCTCTTCCCTCCTCAGTGTCTGCTCACAACAGTCGTCCACGGCTGTTCCTGACTTGCATATGAAGAGAATCTGTGGCAACTTTAAATGTCACAAGATTGGAGGTTACTTAAGTAACATCAAAGAAGCTGTCTTGGTTTTTTTTTCTAATATAAATAAGGTTATTGCGTAATATAGGTGTAACATTCATTTCCCAACACGAAGCCCTGCTCGCTCGCTTAGCATATTTGCTTAAAGTTAATTGAGGTGACTAAATAAAACTTCCAAACTGCATAATCTTTTGTTGTGACATGTACATTTGCTTCTTTTAGAAATGACTGCTGCCTCTCGTGTCACAATTTTTTTAACTGCGTCAAAGGAAACTATGTTTGGGCGAAGCGCCACTAACTGGGCGCCGTGATTGCCTGCAGCAACACTGTTGCCAGGTAACATAGGATCACAGTTAGAGAGTCACACTTAAGAGAAGTTGCAGCAGGGTTTTTGTCACCAGAAGACTGATTCTTTTCCGCAGATATTTTCTTTAACCGTCTCAAAGTGGACTTGTATATTCAACCAGTTTGGACCTTTTTATTGTGCATTTCCCCACCAGACACGACGCTCATACGACCCACATTTGTTCACCTCGTCTGTAATTCATCTAAACATATTTGAATGTGTGAAATATTTGAACAATCTATCCATTCTACAGCGGGCTCTCAGTTTAACTGGCGTTTATTTTGACGGCGGTAATTGGCAACCTCCTGTGAGCCGGGCTGCTGTATTTATGCTGATGGATGAGATGGGCTGAATCTTATGTAAAATAGTTCCTCTCTCACGACTCGAACATGCAAATCAGCGAGGATCATCAGTGGAGCTCGGCGAGAGGAAGTAGTAGACTCGGCTGCTGTACTGTATGCATACACTACAACAGAAAACAAACTTCAAAAAGTGACATGTATAATAACCCCCCCCCCTTCCCCCCCGGTCTAATAAAGACGTATGTGTTGTTCTCGTGTCCTCAGCAACAGACGATGGAGGACGATGGATTCCTTTGTGCTGCAGTTTTTTTCCTGTGTGGCGGCAGATTCAATGAGAATACATTATCTGCTGACTTTTCAAGCTTGCGCTCCGGTTTGTGATATTTGTGCAGTGAACACACTGCTAAATTAATTAAAAAAAGTTAATGGAGTGGCTGCGGCCTCCAGAAGTGGGCGTGACTGTGTTCATCTACACCAGACTATTTGGAGATGGAAATCTAATTCTCACACAACCTTAATCTAATTCAAACACCCAAGATTTTCATAATTGACTGACTGGCATCTAATTACAGAAGGTGTGCACGGTCTGCATTAAGAAGATCCGCAGCAAACGTGAAGCTGCATGGCCCAGGAGTCGCGCTATTAGCTTGACTTTTCCTGTCTGGAAAGGATTGTTTGAATAATTTTAGCTAAATGGTGATGAAAGGTGGTGGGTATCCTTTTTTCTTTCTTTTTTATTTCTTTTTTTGCAACTGTAAATATATCCAGTGACATAAGCCTCATGCCCAATCAGAAATGATCACAACTTGATCTCTGTTGGAGGAGACGGGATTAACCATGGCGAGGGTGCATCGGCTCTTGAACTGGTTGGTAGTTAACGGTTATTCCTCCTTATTGAAATCCGTCTTACTGTTTTCAGTTTATTTAAAGCTGCACCAGGGAGAGTTGTAATAAACTAGCATTACTACATTCACAGGTGTGTAAATATATTTACTACTTTTGTAGCCACAAGCCACAGTTGAGATGTACTCCCTCCAGTGGTAACTGGGGTTGGTCACATGACTGACTTCTACTTGTGCCCATGTGATTTTTGAGAACAGTCATACAACTGCTTTGGTTGTAGACTCTGATTAATTTCTGAATACCTTGTTTTGACATTTGCAAGTAATAAACTTGATCACGTGAAAAAGTGGAGATCTGTATTGTCAGAAGATGGAAAAATTGTTATGAATGGTAGTGTTGGGTTCATGCTTTTTCAGCCTGCAGGTACAGATTTGACAGTGAGGAGGCACTTATACCACCACCCCTGCCAAAGAATGATGGAGGAGATTCTTGGTGGATGTTCATTTAATTTTTGACATATAATTCGCATAAATTACACTGAAGAAAGCTGGCTCTGTTCTGGAGCTGATGGAGCAAAGGATGATACTTAATAAAATAAAGAACATCATGGACAACTCTAAACATCCTCTACACAAGTCATTCAACAACAGCGTCTTCAGTCAGAAGCTTCTGCAGCTCCTTCCTGCTCACAGCTAATAACTGTCTATAATGATAAAGACTTACTTAAATCAGAGTTACTGCAACAGTTTGCTTTCCCCTGAGGGATCAATAGTCTTTTTGGATTGTAGTTAAAAGGGGCTTGCAACTCGTACAGCTAATTAGACATTTTCTGAAGGACTATTAAAAGGATGCACATAAAGGACATTTAAAAGGAGTCTTGAATAGGTGAGCGTAATTGGTACAAAAACATTTCACCTTCAAGCTGCAACGAGGTAAAAAACCACTGCAGTAACTTTTTGCCTACCTTATCAAAAGCACTAAAAGGTGAAAAACTGATTTTAGACGTGTAGCCATTTTCTCGGACTGTCTGCAAGGTCAAAGCCTTTTGACGTATGCTAACAGTAATTAGTTGCTCTGAATACTCTGGAAGATGCTAAACATTTGAGGGCTTGGAGGCGTGACCGTGGACAACCCTGACCTGCTTCTCAACTGTGAAGAAACCTTCATCTAAAATGGCCCTTGGCCATGTCTCCTAAACGTTTGTCGTGCAGGACTTCTCCATTTCTTTCACTTTTTTTGTTTTTCTCAATAATGAAATCAGCTTGGCTCAGGTTTCAATAATTAGTTTGCATTTCTGCCTGACCTTCCTGATGTAAAGTTGCTGCTTTGTCAAATGTAAGTAACTGCTCATCAGCCTGACTCTTGTTTGACAAGAGTTGTGTTGTGTAAGACCAGAGAGTTGCAGATCTCTATTGGGAAAAAGGAATGTTTAGACTTGTTTTTCAAAAGCATGATAAATAGACAAATAAGTTGGCTATCTCTCAACTCTTGCTCAAAAGGGATTTAAAGTAGAACAGGTGTTTGTTTGTTTTTTTTGACACTTTTACTTAATGTGATTGGTAGTTTCCAGACCCGAGTGAAATGTGGACAAATTAATGTACAACTAGATAACTGTGAAGTTAATTGCCATCTAATCAAATAAGTTTATTTTTTTTAAACTACAATCTTTGAGGTAATGCAACAAAAATCTACTAAATTAGATGGACTACAAACTGTCCGTAGTGTATTATCACCTAAAGACGGCTCCAGCAAACCACTTCCAGTTCCTAGTAAGGGAAGGAAGGAAGGTAAGTTCATTAAGGGAATTGACTTCCTTACTTCCTTCCTGCTAAGGAATTCACATGAGCTTTAACATCTTCAAAAAATATGCTCTGGACCCCCCTCATCTTTCTCTGACTGACTTGAGTGGGCAAATGCTCACATTAAGTGGCGTTCTCTTCACGGATGAGTCCCGGTCTTTACTGTACAGGGCAGCAGGCGGGCAGCAGGCATGGGCAGGTGTATGTTATGGACAAAGAACACACGTGCATTTTATTGATGGCATTTTGACTGCACGGAGATACCGTGACGAGATCCTGAGGCCCATTGCTGTGCCGTTCATCCACGACCATCGCTTCATGTTGCAGCATGATAATCCATGTTGGAAGGATCTGTACACATTTCCTGGAAGCTGAGAACATCCTAGTTCTTGCATGGCCAGCATCTTCACCGGACATGTCACCCATCGAGCACGTTTGGGATCCTCTGGGTCGGTATTTACGACGGCGTGTTCCAGTTCCTGCCACTATCAAGCAACCTCGCACAGCCATTGAAGAGGTGTGGACCTGGATTATCTCGGCAAAGAAGTGCTCACTAACACATATTTAGACTGATTTGTGAACAATTTGAGAGAAATAGGTCTTTTCTGTAGATGGAAGTCTTAGATGTTTGAGTTCAGCTCAAGTGTGTTATATTTTTGTTCAGTTTATATACATGGAAGATTATAATTATATTCTCCTTTGTGAATATCTTCTAGTAATATAGATTTTTTTTTCTTTTTTTAAAGAAAATGTCTTACAACCTTCTCCAGATTCATGGGAAACAGCTGTTGCTGATAACGCCTGGGTACCACCTGGCACACCGTTGCCACGTCAGGTCCCGTGAATGGCAGCAACCACAGTCAGCAATTGTAGCCATCAGAACCACAGTTTAGAAGAAACCCAGAGGTGACTGTCTGCTCTGATCTGCTCATGGCAGACTGAGCTGGCAGCAGTTTTTCTTTCAGTTTCCAAAATGACGCACCAAGAGCTGCTCTGACTCGAGTAGAGTCACGGAGGACGTGGGTAAACAATTCAGAGGTGTGTTGGTGGGAATTCAGTCATGAACAAAGAGAGGTTAATTCTGGAAGTCAAAATGCATTTTATTAATAGGGTAATAGGAGATGGGACACAATGGGAAATGTCTTTAAATGAAAAGATTAAAGACACGTCTCACCTTGTCTTGTTCTTTCAAGAACTGTACATTCAAAAATGTGCCAGATGTGCTTTTGGACTTCTAAACCGACCCTCTATTCATCCATGGTTCACATCTCTTCTAAAATCCTCTTGTTTACCCAGCCTCCATGGAGTTAAAAGTAATGCCGACGGATGAGTTGGACCTCTAGTGGGACAAAGTGAAATCACCAGAGCTGCCTGACCACCTCCACTCATGACCGCAGCGTTATCAGCGGCTCTTCTGATATTTATTTACATACTGTCGCTTCGTCTTTTTCTTTATCCTTCGTGTTGGGTTACTTTTATCTAATTTGAAGAATCTGCCAGACTTTAGTTATAAAAAAAAAATGTGCTGCTAAAGGGTTTTCACACAACTTTATGCTGAAAGTGTGAAAAAAATTAAGATTTCTCCAAATGTTGTTCATATCTAGAAACCGGAAGTGTGTCGATTATTTTTCCGTGTTTCAGACTCGTCAGTTGCCTTAATACATTTGTCACTTGTAGAGCGTTTTTTTTTATTATTTATTTATAAGTGAAGGTAATGACCATGATAAAGGCTTTCTGCTCTGCAACCTCTTACGTTTCTCTCTCGCTCATCTGCCTTGTATTTAAGGCCTTTGGGCTGAAAAGCTCCTTTGTGGTGCTGATTGTAACACACAGACCAGTGGGTGGTTGGATGTTTTGCTTTCTCTCAGCCTTTGTGGTCCAGAATAATGAAGCTCATTCCTGAGTCCTCAGGAAGAAAAAAAAAAAGCATTTTCTTGCGCTTTATTCATTTATTTATCTATTTTTCTGCTTGGAATGTATTTATCAGTCAGTACATTGTGATTTAAAATAAATGGCCTAGGTTTTCCTGAGGTGTAGTAATAAATTAAATTTGATTTCTCATAATTATCCCATCTTCCCCATTAGTTGCTTAGCAACAATATGATGGCTCCCCAAAAAGACTGAAGACAGTGGTGTTTTTTTTTTTTAATTTTTTTTATTAATTTATTATGGTTCCTTGACATCTGTGTGACTGTGTGAAGCACCAACACAACGTAAACACTGTTCAATAATCGAGTCAGTTAGATGCCTTTCATTCAATAAGCCCCTGAGCATTACTGTTTGAACAGCGCTGTGTTTGAACTCATGGCACAAAGGAAACTAATTATGTGTTATTTGCACATTAGTTGTACATTACTGTGGATCTAAGCTTTATTTCACTGTCGGTGACAGTCGACGAGTGTTTGCACAAGCCACATGCCCTTCCTCAGCCTGTATTACATCATCGGCGTGGACTGAGGGGAGCTGGGGATGCCAGGCCAAAGCACTTCATCAAAATTCATTAAAACGTCATGGATTTGCTTGTAAAATAAAAAAAAAATATCTCAAACCAAGCAGGTAATCTCCGAACAAATGACTGATTAAACGGCGCGTTAACGGTTCATAACACGGACATAAAAAGTAGCATTTAAAGATGGCTGCAGTGATCAGAAATAATATTTTGTGATGTGCAGGGAATATAAACATTAAAAGTCAATGAAGCTCTTACAGAGGCTAATTTATATTGAGCAATTAATGAGTAAATGAGACATTACACAAAGCAAGACGTTTGCCTGTTGTTCAGTGATGTTTCTAAGTAGTTTTATTGGTTCCTTTGATGGAAGTTGATCCATTTTCCCTGTTTGCATTTGCTTTGTTGCAACTTTCATGGGAAATCCTGACTGCACCCAAAATATCTTTTGAAACATTTCTAACATTTCTTTTTGTATTCATGTTGAATTATAGAGATTTATTCATTTGCCCATCCGTTAACCTCTGCTTCCCAGGGTTCAGCCCAAGCCTCACTCTTCCCAGCTATCTCTTTCAGCTTTTTCAGGAGGACAGTAGAGAAAATTGATCTCTACATTATATCCTAAGTCTGCTTTGGGGCTTTCTACCGGCTCGACGTCCCCAAACCATCTCAATCCTGCCACCAGTTGTGGCACGTTGCATCTTGGGGCTTTTATCCAGTGGTAAAGAAAGCAACAAGCCAAAAGTAGTGATACGGAACTTTGCCATTTTCTTCTTTCAAACATTCAACGTTATACTGCTGCGACGCTGTGAGTGTTTATAACGTAGCTCCCTTCATGGCTGATGTGATGTGGGTGAAGTGGCTGAAAGATCTGTGTGGAGAAGGTGGAAAGCACTGATTCAGTGTGAGGACAAGGACAAGACAGAAAAAAAATTCAAGTGCTGAATCTCACAAAAGATTCCAGGCGATGTTCCCATCATTTTGACAAGGAAGAGATCAGCACCGACAGCTATGCGAGTGGTCGTCTCGTCCTCATTGTCTGGAATAACTGGGGGAAGCCACGGAAACTTGGCTGACCTGAAAGACAGATTTGTAAAGCCCTGGATGAGTTTGTGCGCGTCAAAATTGGCTGTTGTTGATGTGGGTGAACAGCAGCGCCGTTTCTAACGACTGAACTTCTCACTCTATTTCTGGAGGAAAGTCTAGCTGTCCTGCAAAGAAAACTCAGTTCAGCTGCTTGTATTTCATCCATCCATCCATTATCCATACCCATTTAGTCCTACGTCAACAGTCAACAGTACTACAGACAACAAACGTATCCACCTCTGATTCTCCCGCTCCACTCTTCCCTCACTCATAAATTACACCCCCCATACTAAAACTAAGGGTGAATTCCAATTCCTCCCTTAACCCTCAATCTCAACCCTCAGTCTCAAAAATGCGCGTTCCCGCTAAGGGCAAGAGCTGTCCCAATTCTTGGCAAGTAAAATTGAGGGACGAGTTTGAGGGCTGTATCACCCTCAAAATGGAGATTTTCCGACACCACCCTTGGAAGTAAGGGCTATCCAGAAGCTAGCTACAAACGTAAGTATCTTCGTATATCTTAAAGATATAAATGTTACGAAACCATTTTATTGTGTTTGTTTCAGATTTTTTTTCATGGATTAACATCGTTGTTGCGTAACATTTATTTTTTTACTTTACGATGTTTGCTGTCGGACCGGCGGTCCCGTCGGCTTCACGTTGTACTCGTCTGTGGTCCCGGTCCGGTCCCGTCAGCGGTCCAGGTCGGCTTCACGTTACTTGTACTCGTCGGTGGTCCCGGTCCGGCGTCCCGGGACCGGTGGCCGGGTGTCCCGGTCCCGTCGGCGGTCCGAGGCGGCTTCACGTTACTTGTATACCTTGTTGTGTAGCGACGGAGGACTGAATAATGTATCCTCTATTGTGTTATTTGCTAATATTATTTAGAGAATATACAGCGCTCTTTTCAATGTTATCCCTGTGTCATTTCAGGAAATACAGAGACAACAGGGGCTCTGATACATTTCAGTCTGCACTCGAGGGGTGTCCCATTTCTAAGTCACAAGATAACCCTCACACTTACTTTCGAGGGTTAAGATTGAGGACCAAAAATTGAGGGTTAAGGGCGAGGGTTGAGATTGAGGGTTAAGGGAGGAATTGGAATTGGCCCTAAAACTCCTCCACTTAATTCAGAACCTCACTCCTCACCCACAGTGGTCATTCAACCCTTTTGTGACAGAGAACCATGTTCTCGTATTTGGAGCATCTAATTCTCATTCCCACGCACTTCCTGAGAAGCAAGTTGGAACGAATCCAACTTATTAATGGCGATGCAGGACAACCCCTTGCTCCATTTGTATCAGGACGAAATAGTCCCGATACAAATACGTTACGAGAGACCCAGCCATGTTGCTGTGCTCCATTACCACAGCGAGGATATAGAACTGGTCCAGTGTTCCACGACAAGGACGGAAATCTCATTGTTCCACCTAAATCTGATCGCTAATGTGCAACTGTTTCATCCACTCTGAAGATGACGGATCGTCTTTGTAATAAGGCTGATCAAAGATAGAACATTCTCAGTGCCCATATCTTTGTATTTTACATATCGCTGCCTCTAAAGCTCACTGTAGTTTTAATTGCTTTGTGTGTTTTTTTTTATCTCTGAAAGAAGGCTGCAGAGAAAGGTTTAAAATACTGGAAATACAATCACCATCTGTTGTCAAGGTCATTTGCCACACTATAAACACATCCATCATGACCAGAAAACGTTCAGTTAACTGGAAATGGAGTCGTTAGTCTTGGTGGCATTTCACATTCCATACTTTTGGATCAATGTGACGGATAACAGAGTAGTAAAGATCGAATATAATCATCAGACCTGATATAATCGTCCATTTGACTTTTTTTTTCTTTTCTTTTTTTTTTTTTCACTGAAGCTACAGCACTCACGTTTCCTCCTAACAAATAAAATGTCATTTTTAAATTAAAAGTTGGCGTCATTGTCAAGGAATGGGAAAGAGTCTGGTTCAGCGTCCTTGC